>JAOBRD021032283.1:0-11629 GCA_027575215.2 Hydrozoanthus sils | reverse complement strand
TGGGGGATTGAACCAACCCCCACCCCCCCCCCCCCCCCAGGCTTAGACACCTCCAAAAAGCCCAGGCTGGGTAGGGTTAAAAGCAAACAGACTTGCAACCAGTATCAAGAAAACAGACTGTTAGCCAAAAAAAACAACGATCGAGAGTTAAATTTACAACCACAAATAATGCACTTTATCACTTAATGCTGCCGGCATACATGATAAATACTGTCAGTATTGTTTTGTTGGTAACTAATTTGTTTTATATTTCTTATCCTGACGATTAGTACGTTAGAACATGTCGCAACATATTTGTTACTATTTGACCATGTTCTATTCAGTTACCACAAGAAACACCAACTAAGTTGTGAGAAAAGACATATAAAAATAAACCGGATCTAAGTTTTTATAAAGCTCTGAAATTTTCTTTTCTTACCAAACAATTTTCTTCCTCGTCAACAAAGCTCAGTAGTTCTTTCGCTTTCTGACCGTTCTAGAATGGTTCTCTCTTTTAAACCAATGTTTTGGGGGTCATGTGATCAGCCGAAAAAGTTTATAAATAACTTATAAATTTATTGGCACTTTGACGATTAAGGCCGCTCCGGCCACAAATGATGGATATATATTTGATGACATTGGCATTTAGTTAAAAGTATTCCGTTGTTTCTTTCACGTTAGAACACCGCGCTTATGAAGTTTTAGTGGTTGAAGAGACTGTACAGTAGGCTTTCTCACAACTTAAACGCATATATTGCTGGCTGCATGTTTCTTAAAGCTTGGTTTTCTTTCGGGGACAAAATCACAAGATTAGAGGTAATAAATCAATCCCGTATTGGTCTTTATCTTGATGAATGGAACATACTAAATTAATATTTTGTTTTTGGAACTTAATTACATAAAAATGTTCTTTATTGCAGTTCAAACCCCACGCAAAAACACATCATAACACGTACTCTTTTATCGACTTGATATTTTAGCGGACACTCAACAATATAACATGCGACGCGCTCAAGGGCTTGATCTCATTGTGGGTTTTAAGACGATATAATTTTCACAACTTAACACGCTTATCACAAGATGCTGCATGTTCTTAAAGCCTGTCATTATTACGGTCACAAAAATACAAGCGGTTAACGGTCGACTATCAATCCCGGTCACATAATATATATAATTGCCTTTTATTTTAAAGAATCGAACAAGCACTATAAATTTATAAGAGTCGTTTTGACCCCTCGAAGTCATTTTGACTCCCTCACCAAAAAGTCATCGAGATAGAGTCATTTACTACTCTAGGAGTCAGTTTGACCCGGGATAACGAAACTGACCTCTCGTTGGAGTTGCCGTATTCTTCAAAAGATGCAATATTGACCATTAAAGTGCCGTACCCGAATCTCAGTAAATTCATTTTGGACATATTGAGCAAAGAAAAGAATCATTTTCACTCCAAATAAATCATGCAAAACAATAATGGTTTGTTACATTACTACTTTTAACTATCAGTAAGTTTCCTTGCCACTGAACAAATGTTATATATGTATCAAACTCAGCGAGTCGGAGTTGGAGTTGCCGTATTATTCAAAAGATTCAATATTGACCATTAAAGTGCCGTACCCGAATCTCAGTAAATTCATTTTGGACATATTGAGCAAAGAAAAGAATCATTTTCACTCTAAATAAATCATGCAAAACAATAATGGTTTGTTACATTACTACTTTTAACTATCAGTAACTTTCCTTGCCACTGAACAAATGTTATATATATATCAAACTCAGCGAGTCGGCTAGCTCATAAACTAGTTAGTTTTTCTGCCACAACCTTTCAAACCAATACTTGATTCAAACGGATATTCAAACGGAATACACCTTTTGCTTTTCATTAACGCAAAATAGTCATTCATTTGTACCGAGCGTTGGTTCAAAAAAATCACTGTACATTATTAATGCCATTCAAAAATTCATAAGCGCGGAGAAAACTTTCAATAGCGCATTTAATATATGCATGAACTTTCAATAGTATCGCCGTGCAATCTATAGCACTTTTGGTCATTCATGCCCACAGAATGTAACGTCAAAAACACGAACTGACAAACATTAGTGTTAATGGACAATCTATCGTTGAAAATGGACATTCATTAGCACAATTACCATAACCCGTGACATTCATTAAAGAATTTAACACAAGCAATAGAGTAATTTGAATTGAATAACCATCTGTTGAAATAAGAAAATCAATAGCTTGGTTCGAAAAACCATTTACAGAAATAGAGCTAACATTACAACTTGGATGAAAATTCGTTTTTCTTATACTCTACATTTCTCCAATGAGAAATTTAAGGCCACTACAACATTTTTCCATGCAAAATGTGTTTTGGCAAGTTCGAAACTGTATACAAGCATGAGTTCACATCCCTTGGCTTACAGCCGATAGCGACTAAGACCATGCCTTCAAGAAGACGTATACCGATAGAACAACGCAAACGACTTGTTAGGGCGTTTGAAGATGAACACGAAGACTATCTCGCAGTAGCGGACACGTTAGAAGTTAACAGGGCAACTGCAAGGGGTATCGTAGCAAGATATCTTAGGGAGGGATGAGTCGCAGAAAGACCGCGTGGTGGGCAAAACAGCGTTCGCGTTAATAAAGAAATGAGAAATCGTCTAAGCGACATCGTGAACGAAAATTGCCTATTTACACTGTCGCAAATCAACCAGGAGTTTCAAGAAAGGCTTCCAAATAAGCCCAAAATCTACGACTGAACAGTTTCCAGAACCTTGCAAGGTATGCCATATCGTGTGAAACTAACGAGATCTCCCCTAGCTGGGAGAAACCGACCAGATGTTATAGAAAAACGATTTGACTAGGCTAATTGGTTTATGAGGCATGCCGTTGTAAACCACTGTTGAATGCGGCTACATAGATGAATGCGGCTACAATATACAGACAGACAGAAACCAAGGAAGAGCCAGAACCGGAGAGAGGATCTACAGACAAGTATGCGGGCAAAGAGGACGTTATGTAACCATGGCACTTGTCATTTCTTCAACCATTGGCCTCGTGTTACATTCAGCAATTATCGGCGGCACGAAAGCACAAAGGTTTGGCGACTTCTTGGCTCAAACAAAACTGAATCTTGATCCAAATTAACACATCATATTCATATATGATGCTGCACCTGCCCATCATTACCCCGCTGATCCCGTACAAAACACAGAGCTCAAAAAACTGTCACCTTTTTGTCCGTTTCTAAACATTGAAGAGCAAAGCATCAGTGCGTTCAAGGCAACAATTAAAGTAGATATCAGCCGCCCAGTGGTACAGCACCAAATGAACAATCATGCAGAAGCAAGACATTAAAGGCCGTTGGAAAATTCGCTGCTACAAGCATTGCAGCAAAACGTCGGCGCAATGCACCTTTTGCTAGTCATTAATGCAAAATATTCATTCGTTTGAGCAGAGCGTCGGTTCAATAAAATCACTGTATATTCATTAACGCCGTACCAAAAATCATTAGCGCAGAAAGAACTTTGAAAAAGCACTATTTTCAAGTACAATTTTCCGCTCCCCTAGCACCGAGCTTGGGATTTCACATTTTTCTAAATTTCTTGAAAACAAAAAATCTTTGAACAGTTTAACTTGGATTTTCATAAACTGTTCACCCAAGGGTTTCTTCTGGCAAAATATGAAGAAATCGGATTTTTTCACTTTTGTCGACGAGTTTTTGATTTTCTCGGTCATCCGCTCTTAATCGCCCGATATTCCTACTATCAGTTTTTAGTAAAGTTCTGGAAAACTGTCTTTTCACTCCTCTTTATACGACCATTTAAAGTATTTTATAACAGGTCTCAAGCACGGGTATTTAAAAAACCGATCACGTGTAACAAAGTTACTCTCCGTTCTACATGATATTGGAAGAAACATGGACAGGAACATCCAAACTGATGTAGTATACGTAGACTTTGCAAAACTTTTGATAGCGTGGGTCATAAAATCCTCATTGCTAAATGGCGCGCATACGGAGTTTCCGTCCGTCTCCTTTCGTGGCTGGAAGACTACCTAACAGACCGAGTCCAACAAGTTGTTCTTCAAGGCGTCTCTTCACAATGGGCTCCCGTCACATCTGGGGTGCCCCTAGGGAGTCTTTTAGGATCTCCATTGTTTGCCATATTCATTAATGACTTACCGGACGTTGTGAAGCCTGGAGTACAATCCGCACATTGAACTGACGACACAGAAATCTTCTCAGCTGTTCAATATGATGGTGATTACGTGGCCGTACAGGAAAGCTTGTCCAGCTTGGACGAATGGACGCGCTGTAATAAAATTTTAAAAATTTAACACCTCAAGTGTAAAGTCTTATCAGTCACACGCAAGAATCAGCCTTTCAATTCGTGTACACTCTAAAAGTTGCTCCTCCTGAACGTGTAACTGAAGAGAAAGATCTGGGTGTAATAGTTGACTACAAACTCTCATGGGAAAAAGCACGTTAATTTTGTTGTTGCGCTAGGAAATAAACTGCTTGGTCTCCTAAAGCGTACCTGATCCATGTTAACGGACGTTTCAATTAGACGAACTCTAAACCTATTGCTTGTGAAACCACAATGGTGTTTTGGAACTCAGGCCTGGTCGCCTAGCCAGTTTTATCTGACGGCTAAAACTGAGATCGTGCAAAGGAGGAGCCACGCGCTGGATTCTAAGAACCAGTATTGGTGAAATGTCCTACAAAGGCAGACATACAAAGCTCAATCTCTTACCCTTAGCCTTCGACAGAGAGCTTAAAAACCTTATATTTTTTTATACGGCTATACCGATTTAAACATAAACAATTTTGTAAGTTTCGTTTCACACGTCCGAAAAAGGCAGAGCAACTGAATTTACTCAATTTAAAAACTCCCTTTTGTAAGACATCTACTACAGGCCTCCTACTTTAAAATAATTGTTTAGCTTTGGAACTCTTTTTGCACCCAAATCTTGTTTCTGCAATCCGACCTCCTTCCAATTATTTATTAAACAGATACTTGTGAAACGTCCTTCTAAATAGATTTGACATAGTCCAGCCATGCACTTGGTCGCTAACAAGATCGTGCCCATGCCACCAGGGACAAGGGACTTGTGTTAGCATTATTTCATCTGTCTAATATTTAACACTTATTTATCTATTCCTTAATTTACGTAATTCTTACTTTTGTTTGCTTTTATCAGCTGGGCGGTATCTAGCATGGGTACTCTTGCGGTCGTCCCGCACGTACAGACCCATTTTAGTAATTTTTTTTCTTTTTTTGGCCTTTTTTTTGCCAAGAGTGCCCAATTAAGAAATTTTTAAAAAAGTGGTAGGTTCATTAACACTCAGAATTGTGGCTCTTCGTTTTTTCCGACCGTTGATTAACAACGCCTGCATTTGAGGTATTGGTCGCAATTTCTTCAAGGTCATTCGTTTTAAGGTACAGTTCCAATCGTTCGACATAAATTTCCCATTCATCTTTTTTTCCAGAAAAAATATTATATTTTTCCCAAAAGTCGCCATCCCATCCTCGCGGCCAAAATTGTAAGGTATTGGAGTCGACAGCACGACTTCAAAGTTCAACAATCTTTCTATTCCCGGTCTAGACCAAATTGAATACTCAAAAATTCACACAAGGCTTTTACACAATAGGGGGCGGGGGATCCCGGCATGCCCCTGATAGTGTTAACTTCCGGTATATGACTGTATTCATGCAAACAAAGTCTTTCTTTGTTGACCAAAGCTGTAGTAACACTAGCCCTTCCCTTAAGCTAATTACCGACTGTTGTAGATCTTTATCATTTACCTCACTTTATTAATCTCTCTAAAGTTAATTATTGTAATTATTCACTTCATAACCACAAAAGTTTGATAAGGCCGCCCCTAGAACCAAGAGTAGAACTCCCTTTAAAATTGAGGACATCGGAGAAAAAACAGATAACAAAAGTCTTATTATATACCCTAATTGCAGTAGGTAAAGAAAGTTCTGCTTTCATACTGTAGGTCACACGCAACCGCCGCGCTAAAAAATTTAACCGATTTGAAAAGCGTTTCGAAGATCTAGATAGGTTTTAGTGAGCAGTGATAAGAAAGGGATCATTTTAATTTTATCGGGTTCAACTTTCTTTCCCCAAAACATTGCCCTTCGAACAACACAACACATAAATCTTGAAAACGTGACTTATGTGGCCGAAACTAGTATCGTTTTTGTTAATGATGAAAAATTTTCTCATTAACTAAACCAGTAAAGCGCACTAAAGCTATCTTAATGATCTTCATTTATTTTCTGTTATGGCTTGCAGGATTATAATTAACTGCAACGCCTTCTTTACGTTCAATAAAGCCCGCTGATTATCTTTAACAAAGCCTACTTTTATAGTCTAGCTGCATCTTTGGAACGCTCCGTCAAAGCAGTAAAACGTATTGTTAAAGTTTTGCGTTTTTGCGTGAAAGATGAACCATGGAATGTTTTTAACCAATTGCCAATATATCATCAAACAATAGGGTGTAGACACTTATATTTTATTTTCTTCCGGTACCCCTCATTTGAAGCCGGAAATTTCTTTTGGCTCTAAAGGCGGCCTTGTCAAGTTATTGTGGCATCAAGCCGCGGATAAGTTATTACTATACTTTTTCCTAATCACCTGACCCCCTAAGTAGTGCATGTGCTTTAAAAGAGACGGTCAGAAAGCGTTCTACTGCAGCATTGTCGGCGAGGAAGAAAGTTTTTTGGTAAGAACAGAAACCTTCAAAGTTTATATAATTTTTATACGATTTCGATAAATTTATTGTTTTATTACAACTTAGTTAGTGTTTCTTGTGTTAACTTGCATGAACAGAACAAGATCAAATTGAACAAATACGCAGCGATATGTTTTTTCGTACTATAGTTCAGTAATCGGTAATACGTAAGCACTTAAAGTAAGTTAGTTTTCTAACAAAATAGTATTGATAGTATTTTACCATGCTGGCAGTAATAAGTGTGCGTTAAAGGGAATTGTTTGGGATTGCTAGATTAAGCTTGATTGTAGTTTTTTGTTGGTTAACTCTTATTGTGATATGATTATGGTTAACCATGTTAGATCTGTTTCTTAAGTAGATCCCGATATAATATTACCGCAAAACAAAAAGGGATACTGTCAGTGAGAATAAAATGTTGGATTTTAATATTATTCTAGCTGATAGCTAGTTCTGGAGAATTTTCCAGAAATTACATGATCAATGTTCTCTCAAGTTCAGACTTTCATCTGAAAACACACCAAGAAATTTAAAAACTTGTTTTTGTTGTATGGATGACTCATTATTTCTGTAATGAATCCTGACTTACTGCACATACATTTTTTGTGAAGAAAAACTGACATATAGTTAGTTTTCTTGATACTGGCTGCTAGTTTGTTGGCTTTTAGCCAATTTGATATATTTTCAAGTTCAGTCTTAATATAGTAAAACGTATACTATGCACACAACTTAAAGTCGATTTTCCTAACTGTTCACCAAATCCTAGCTTGCTCGTTCTTCGAAACGCCTTCAGTTCAAAGCGGTTAAATTTTCAAGCTGGGCGGTTCGGGTTGGAAGGAGCAGCTAAGAAAACGGATTTGTTCGAACCAACTACCAGTATTATCACACAATATAGATGGATGTATACTGTATATATATTTTAGTGTCAAACGCTGATTTACTGTACGTAAGTAAATGATTGAAATTCAAAGCCATTTTCCAACTATGACAAATTGCTTACAGGACAAAATCTGTTTCCACTGCATAGGAAGTTAAAAATAAAAAAAAAAATATATATCGCATTTAATGATACAAATACATCGACAGAAATTATGTTTTCGAATCCTCGAAATAAAACTCTTTACAGCTTGTTGCGATGCATGATCGGTTACGGACAATGGGAATACTGGAGTTGTGAGAGGAAAAGTACGTACCAAAACGTTGAAAAAATACTTTGAGACATTTACAAGTGTGGTAAATCCTTAGCCTCTTTTAATTAAACTTTCTAGTAATATTTTGTGAAATTTGAGAGACCTATCAACTTTGTTGTAGTTGTTAGATTTTGTTTTGTAAATTTAATTCTATCATGTCTATTTAGAGTACTTCTTCATATGCTTCCCTTACTGTCACCATAACTGTGCCCTCCTCCCTACCCTCATGACCACCACAATCTTCTCCTCCTCCCTCCCGTAACCTCCCTTTCCCCTCTCCTCCCCCAACTGTATCCTCCGCCTTATCCTTCCCCTCACCGTCACTCTAATTTTCCCGTCTTCCTCTTCCTCACCCGGCTAACCTATCCCTTTTACCTCCTCCCTCCCCTCACCGTCAACTAATCTTCCCCTCTTCCTCCTCATCCTCACCTTAACCAAGCCCTTTTACCTCCTTCCCTCAGCGTCACAGTAATATTCCCGTCCTCCTCATCCTCACCCTAACCTATCCCTTTTACCTCTTCCCTCCCCCCACCGTCACCGTAATCTTTCCCCCTCCCCCTCCTTCTCCTCACCCTCACCTATCCCTTTTTCCTCCTTCCTCCCCAACTCGAGATCCTTCCCCATCTATACGTGAATCTCAAAATTGAATTTTGTTCTATGTTTTATCCTATTTCAGGGATACTATTCGGCCAGTCAACTTGTTGAAAATGAAAACCTTCTTGTTTTTTGTTGTTTTTGCCGCTGGATTAACAACAGGTTAGTAATTAACAAATAGCCAAAACAAAAAAAAACCAATAACATTGATAGAAAGTTAGGAAGATAATAGAGACCCACAGACAGACAGACACACAGATAGACAGTCGAACGTATATAATGCTTTATTAGCCTGGCTTTATGAATATAATAAAGTTATTGCTAAAGCATTTACAACAAGAACAGGAACAAGGAGCTAGCCGGGTATATTAAAGACATAAATTAATTGCAATTGGTAGTCTGTGAGTTTTACGCTTGCTAAAGTGGTGATGGTTGTCATACATCATGAAATGTAATAATTATTCTTAATTAATCTTGGAATCAATTCATTATAAAAACGATTGTAAACGATGGTGGATAAAACGATATCAGACTGTTTTTCGTTTCTTATATTCAGTAGTCTAATGTTTGAACTATTGCTTGTTTTCTGTTCAGAAGTTTGTTCTCAGGGAGTCTCAAAACTTGCTGATTCACTATCATCCTCCATGTGGTAAATTTCTTCTTTTTTCTTAACCAGTTTCTTCTTTGAAGTGTTTTACTTGCAAAAGCACTGAATCATTTGCTGACTGTGACTCTAAGAAGAAAGAACAGACATGTTCTTCACCTCTGTCCCGTTCTTGTGCCAGGACTTCTTATAAGGTACTGTAAGTTTTAATATTAAAGTTAAACACGACTCGAACTGTAACATACTGTTGTAATTTGTTTTACTTGCCGTAACTTTTAATTTGTTCGCAATAATTCTTGCAATTAGTAACAAACTTTTCAAAATACTCTATACATAACAGTTATTTTGGAGACAGAGATTGAAATGTTGCGACTACCAAAAGAACTAGCTACCAGACTTTGAGTTTCTAAAATAAAACAAACCTACAGTCATCAAAACATCATTTGCATGGTCATTCAAGTATTTTATTTTCATTTATTTATTCAATTATTTATTCCTTTTTATTATTTACCCGTTTTTTTATTTACTTATACTTTCTTTTTTAATCTGTTTTCTATTCATTTGTAGTTTATTTCTCTCAACTTATGTATTTCTAGGGCGTTAACATGAAAAGGGTTCCATTACCGTTTGGCAAAAGTTCAGTATTATTAGCCGATAGAATGATGTTGCGTGTGCAACGTTTACAGTCCCCAAAAGACTCAACACTGGAATTTCAGAAACCCGATTACATGGACTAAAGTGCCGAAAGTTTGGCAATTCAAGTTTGCTCTTATAGGAATTAGTTAAGACTTTCAAGAATTGACGGTAATTAACAACCTAGTAGTAAACGAAAAACTGTAAAAAAGTTGTCGTGAATTTTTCTTAGGTAAAGTGCGTTACAATTATCATAAGCTCAACCTTTTCATGTAGTTTACAATCAATTAGTTCTATTTAATTTGAAAAGGGAGATTCTGCTGATTAAACTAACCTGATTCTCAGTATTCACTAAAGTAATCATAAAAATGTTCTCGCATCTCATGCAGTAATCAGCTATAAAATTGTAGGCCATTGTCAGTAATTGATTATTAAACCCCATTCAGACCCTCCGGATTCTTTTCGCTGAGTGAAAGTCCGAGAAAAGCCTTGCCGGCACCAAGGGGATCTGTATGTCAACCATTTAGTCTCAACTGCGAGAGCAAAGTAATTTGTATGATTTAATTCGAATATCTGCCGATCTGTAAGCCCGCTTTTCTATCCATTTGGATGGCAAATCTGACTCTATCAAGGGCAGCGGCTTTGCTTCAAGGCTCGTAAGAGATTTCATATTGTAAAAAATCAACTAACTCGAGTTTTTGGCTGTATTCAAAGTGGATTTTTTTTTTCAAAACTAGTTTCCTCCCAATTAATGCCTAACTCTTAATTCACCCTTTAACTGATTTAGTTAAGTGACAGAGGCGCTTAGGCATGCTTGAAATAGTTGGATTCAATTTTTGCAACATTACGTTCTTGTTAGTATCACAAGACCCCTTTCCTGTTATTTGCCTACATTTGTATTTCTTTAGAGAATTACTTCTAATTGAGTAAACAGTTAAATAGGTACTAAGAAAGATTCCATTTGCCTTTGTTTATGAGATTATATTTAAATTAAATGGTAGTATTTTTTATCTTTGCTGTAGAAGAACGGCAGGACGGTGTTTAGCAAAGGGTGCGGTTTAAAGATCTTTTGTTCGCAAGAAAAGTTTGAAGAAATTTGCAAGTCTAACCCCCTAATATTTACTGACTGCAAAATAACTTGCTGCGAGGAAGATCTTTGCAACTCCGCAAACAAAAGCTGCTCAGCAACATCACCTTAGCACCGTGTGCAGACCTGACCTGGGCGATCATGTGACTTTGTTGAGCTGTGTTTTACTCGAATAAAATGATGGAGTAGAACCAAATTACAATAAATTAGTACTGCAAACCGGTCATTTGTAAGGTGTGTGGTAGTAGTATAGTAGGTATGGTTGGGGCCGGAATAAAGAGGTGGAGAAAAGGGCGCACGAGGGCGCAAATAGGGCCCCAAAGGAGGCACGAACAGTTCATTAACATAAAATGGTGCGCAGCTTATTCATTATCATAAAATAGTGCGCAGTTTATTCATTATCATAAAAAGGTGCGCAGGTTTCACTCTCATTTTGTATTCCAGTGTTGTTATTTTGTAGAAAGCATGTAACCCATTTAATTCAGTGTAAAGTTTATATTTATTCATACTTCTACGTGTATTTTTCTAAACTACTGATTAGTTCAACGAGCTTTTGCCACTCCACAAGCAGGGTACGAAATTAAGGGAGGAAAACCGGTTATTTTTACCCTTTCAACGTACTTACGAGTTGATCGAGTAGTTCGATGTGCTTCGCCTGTTCAAGTCCGGCCTTGCCCGACCATTCTTTGTTCTAGACACATGACGTAAAAGCAGTAAACAGCAAATTCTTTGTGTTAAGTTTTGTCGAGTCATCAAAACCATTTTAATGGGGTATAGAAAACCTTTTGTGTTCGGTTAAACT
>JAOBRD021032176.1:0-11630 GCA_027575215.2 Hydrozoanthus sils | reverse complement strand
AGAACATCTCGTTAAACGACCAAAGGAAAACTACAAACCAAATCTCGTGACGGCGCGATAGGCGATCTCCTCCGCAATATATTCCAGCGTAGCCGCCAGGTAGATTGCCGCTGAGTCGTAGACACGCGGCGCAACTTTCATCGTGACGAGCCAACGGAAAATCTTGCCAACTGAAAACACGAGTCCACTGCGTGATCGTTTGGAGCGGATGTACCTCTGGCTGCAGTGATGAATTGATCACAAACACTGAATTGAATAAATTTTACAGTCCACGCCAAATTTTGTGTCGGTTTAACTAGACTTGTCAATTTACGCTGATATATATCTATGAATCGGGCGTTATACTTTGCATATTAATGATTGTAATAACAACAATAATAAAAAATAAAAGCAATAATATTAATAATAAAATTAAGGAAGAAGGGCGACTGAAAGATGATATAAAAAAATTGTTTAACAACGAGAAAGACTTTGAATGCATTAGTAGAAAAAATGCAGTAGACTGTATCATGGGAAAGTGGAACAATTATGAGAAAATTTTTTCAGGACCGTTGACATAAGATGTCTTCTGATAATAGCTGACAAATATATGCAAATATTGCTATCCCTTTTGGAGCAAGAAGGAAAGAGGCCAACTTGTTGGCTAATTCGAACAACAATAATGATTTAATAATAAAAATACAATGATAATAATGATAATGATAAAACCAATGATAATAAAAAAATTAATAATTGTAACAAAATTATGATTTTAATAATGATGATAAAAATAACAACAATGATGTTGGAGAACTCAAGTGGTGCGTTTTGCTTTTTCAGTTTATTAAAGTTACTATGTCGTGAGTGACAGTATTGTTTCTATTGTCCTCGAACTTATTAGCAAGCCGTCGATTCAGTCGCAGTTTTTGCATTTGTATGCATTTCTGGACATATCTCAAAGGAGACTGAAATGAATCGACGGCTTGCTAATGAGTTTGAGGACAATAGAAGAGATATGTCCAGAAATGCATGCAAATGAAAAAATGCGAAAACTGCAAAATTTTGTACACTCTGCGAAATTTATTTCAATGAGTAAAATCAAGACCCTCTGCAAAAACTGCGGAAAACTACGAGTTTTCGTAATTCTAGGCAAGGGTTTCTTGACTGTTTAATTTTTAGTTCAGTCTCAGTTTTCGCAGTTTTTGCAATTGCATGCATTTCTGAACATTATAAGTGTCTCCTTTTACTTTTGTTTGGAAGCGTAATTTTTGTCTGTGTACAGCCGTTATACCTCAAAAGCAAATTCCATCTCAACACACTTTTAAAGGCTACTAAAACTCTGTATATAGCTTTGCAAAGATACCTGCGCCAGTTGGTCTCAATCCAACTCCAACTCCAACATGACAGGGTCGAAAAAATCCTACTATTTCACTTTTATCAATGACAAACTAAAGACCGAGGAGCTCTGTATTGATCGGTCCACCAAGTAATACAGGTCCTCTCGAAAAATTTATTCAGCAGCTGAACCTTTATAGCACTTTATTCTTTTCGTAATTATTTCCAATTTTAGAAAAAAAATATAAGACCATTGCTATTTGCAGCTGTTATTAAAAGTGTATGATTATCATTGATGTAGTTATTAATATTGACAAAAAGTAAAAGACCATTCTTGTTACAATTGTTACCTTTTCTTTTTTTCTTATTCCTACTTAATTCAAGAAATTGTCATTAGTAATCGGAATCTTCTGCCCTGCCTTGACTAGATTTCACTAACTACAGGTCAGAGGAGTTTATTTACTCCCGTATATATATGTGATGTAATAAGAGAAATTGAAAAACTGAATTTGGTCTTAATAATGGAAATTCAATACTGGAGTAGCAATTATTTACTCGCAAGTGGCTTCCATGAGTGTCGTTTTCTCTCAGTGCACTTAATTGTGGTTTCGGTTAGTCATGCATCTTTAGTCTATAACGTTGATTATTATCTTTAGTCTATAATGATTACTATCTTTAGTATATAAAGATTATTATCTTTTGTCTATAATGATTATTATCCATCTATCTCGAGCTCTGTGTTCTTTTATTAATTTCATTTTCTAAACTTGTTGAAAAACGTGACATCACTTACTGACAAGTTTTAGATTTCAACAACTATTTCAGAAGTTAAAATGTAATTAATATTAACTATTTTCTATACTCATCAGTGATTAACAGTTACAAACAATAACGGCAATGACTGAAATTAATTTCACAGTAAACATTAGAATAACAACTAGTGATTATAGCTCGACTCAGTTTCATTGTTTTCTTTTTTAATCTAAATTTCGTTCTTTACAAAAAGCACTAAAAACAGAAAAGAAACCAAAAAAAATTGGCAGTTATGCCAAGCTATGAACTTAGTATTAAATTGAAAAAAGCTTATTTCGCTGCATGAGATTTAATTGGAATTTCTCTGCTTTGCAAAACTTGGTATTTGGTTTTCGAATTGTTTTACATGTTTTTTTGTTGAAGTATCCTGTAACCAGTGGCTAGAGTTAAACAAAATGTATTGACACCCTACCCGAGCCTTGTGATGTGCTTTTCATTACAAGAAAACTCAAATGAAAAACAAAATGCGTATTTACCGCCCGCGACATATATTGAGGAGTTATCTGTTCAGAAGGCTTGTTAGCATCCGGTGAGCGACAGTCCAATACTGTCAAAACGGTTCATTTATCAATTGACCGATATCTTGCACAATTAGAGTGGTGATGCTTTGTCTTTTGTCTTTTTAAATTCAATTTTATGCCGGAGAGAAAACAGTTGCGACGACAAACAATAGATGCATTAACACATTAAAATGAAAACGACGGCAAATTTCTCATTGTTCGAACAAGGTAAACAGTGTTTTTAAAACAAATTCCTACGCTTGTAGTGACAGATTAAAAAAGCTTTACGAAAACGCTGCAAGTGTCTTTGTTTTGAATAATTTTGTTTTATATGACAAAACTAGCTCTTAATTACCTTTCGACTGACGCGCTGTATAGGGACAGCGCTTTTGTTGCGAGCATTGAGCAAGTCCGTGCAGTCGGGAGTGACAGAACGAGTCGAACACTTGTTTGCATTTCGTGTTTTGAGCAACGGCAAAATTTTTGAGACAAACGCTTCGTTTCCCTTACTATTCTGAGCAGAGGTCGCTGAAGAAGGGCCGATACACGTTCGATGGCTTGTGGCGAGACGGAGCGAAATTTTTCCCGCGCTCTTCCCAGCCGCAAGACTTTTGATATTTCTTGTAGCGTCCAAGGAACTTGTTGGAGTTGTGGTAACATGGCGATCCATTCGTCCCATTCGCCAGTAAGGGAATCAGCTTTAAACGCGCCATTCCGTTTGTTGAAGTCACTATTAGCCAGATTGGACATACCAGGAAAATTCACTGCTGATCTATCTTTAGAATTGTAAGCTAATTCAGGAGTGTAATTAGAAAACAGTTAGGCTATGATTAAAGACTCACGTGCGGCTCTCAAGAATGCTAATTGCGACACACTGAATATTGAAACTATCTGAGAAAAGCAAACAAGATGACAGTTTTTTTAGAGCGTTCAGACATTCGAAAACAAACTCAGTATTTTTCTCACCTCGTTACGCAGCTCAAGTGCTTGATGACTTACTAATACTGAATCTTTTTCAAAGGTAGGATTGGCAAACTTTTTGGAGAGATGTCAATTCCTGATTAATTGATAAAATAATGAACATTCACCGAAACTTCTTCCCAAGACAAGAAGAATGAGTAATAACCTAATCTGTGTTAACATTGTCAACTACTGTTTGAGTTGAAACGAATACAATTCATAAGCAAACGCCAGCGGTGCTCTTCAAGACAAGCAAAGTATGTTCGAGCAAATTTTTATATGTTAGAAAAAAAAACTTTACGATAGCACCCAGGCTGAGGTTGCCCACAATTCAAGAGCAAGAACATTCACTAGGCTGAAGTTTTGAGGCAGGCTACATTTAAGTTCATAACAATGTTTCTATAATCACTCTTAATGAACATTTTGAAGCTTAAATTGCGAAAAAGTTCAAGAACTGAACAACCCAGTCTCAACCGAAAGTTACTTGTTTTTATTGATAAAAAATGGTGTTCAGGGTTTTTGTTTTGCGTGAAATTGGCTGGGTATGGCCATTAAATATAAAATGAAATGCTGATTAACTTATATTGAAAGTCTAGATATTTCAGTAAGCTTAATCTTATCTCATGGCTCTGTCATAAGTCTAATGCATTATTAAATCGCGCCAAAGTCTATGATTCCATAAGCCAAAGGCTCTTTCACAGCCGAAACTTACGGGATTAATTTATTTCTGTTTGGAATTACAGTTTTCATATGTTAAGAACATCTGAGAAATGCCTTAACTTTAAGAACACACTGGGGCTAAGCCGGAAAGAAGAATAACTCTAGATACTGCAAACGTTTATGGAAATGGATATTTTTTTTTCTTGGCTAATGTTCGTCAGTGTAACATCACCTCTTTTGTCCTGTGCAGTTTTATTCGCTAAATTACTTCTTTCTCAGTGGCCATATAGTAGCGGCCAACTCATTAAAACATATTTGTGGTTAACGTTGGTTTGTAAGAAAGGAAAACAACAAGTGCACACGCTGAACACTATTCTCCCCAAAATATTTTAGAGTGTAAATGTTATTGGCCTTGAAGTTGATTGTATAGCGTCTGGATATCTTGGGGCTATGGAATACTTTCCAACATTTGAGAATGTAAAGAAGAAAGGCGAAATCGTTGAGCCGTATTATCAATATCGTTATCGCCAAAACTTTGCGTTAAATTTTTACCTGTATCAGTGCAACAAGTTACATAATTGAATGAGTATCAGAATAACTTGGCTCAGTCTCAATCATTTAGGTTATACCATTGGCTGTGTTTCCTGACGTTTCATTACCATTTTAAAAGTTTATAACAATAAATATAATCTTTATCGTTGATTAACACACCGTAACTTGCTACAATTTAAATTTACTGTAGGTAGAACTGATGAACACGATCTTTTCTTAAGTGAATTGACAATTAATTTTTTTTAAAGTTTAATGGCTGTCCATGAAGATGTTGACTTATTTTCAATTAAGAAAGTATTTAAAAAAACGTAAAAACAGTCAGTTTTTTTTTACTTATTTTTTTTAGGTTTCAGTCTATCTCAACCTTAACGCTTTTGTTAGAATGAAACCAAATTATGCGGAACGTACTCCAATTCGACCCCTTTTATTTCTGTTTTTCAATATTGGCTCAAAGAACAATTGAGAAGAGGGTGGAAGGGGTGCGGGGGTATTTTGTACTTCTACAGCTGTTAATATAATTACTAAATTAGTTTTGGTGTAACATACATGATCATCAGGTTCCAAAGGTAAATTTTCATCAAAACTTACAATTTAAATGTTTAAAACATATTTTGTACTTCATCTTACAAATCAAAACTTTCTCATAATCGAACAGTGCCCGATGACAAGAACCTGTTACAAGAAACCTGTGCTTTGACAATAGGCGTTATGCATGTTTACGTCAAACTAGTCAATTTCACCCCCAAGCCTCTTATTAAAGAAATAGGTGTGAGCATTTTGCACGTGCAAACCGTGTTCACGAAGGAATTCTTTTTCATTTGTGGACGCTTTGGGATTTGATTTATGAAAATATTCGCACTTTCGTGATTCGAAAACGAAGCTTGGGGTGTTGACGTAAACATGTATAAGGCTTATTAAAGGAACCAAATGAACAAACAACTGAGTTTGTATCTTTCTAACCAATCAGTAACAAGGCAGTATCAAACTCCAGATTTATTAAGTTAGAATAACATTGTATGGTAGCTTATTGGTGCGAGCGAAGCGAGTAGCAACATTATTACAGTCCGTTGTGGGATTCCTGTGTCGCAAGATAGTAGTCTATCTCATGAGTGGGAGGGTGATGGCTGATTTTAGCGCCTGCAGTGTCGCAATATCATACGTCATCAGCGGTAGTACTCGCAGCACTTTACTTTTGATAAAAACTATTAGTGTGAAGCGTACATTTTTCTTTTTGAAAGTAGAAATACCGTATTCGGTTCGGATAAGCGCCCTGAGCGTCTTTTGGGTGGGCGCTACTTTGAGGCTGGGCGTCAATTAACTTTTCACTGTTTTCAGTAAATAGTAACCAGGCAATTTTATTTTGGGTGAACATAGCAAGGAAAAAAAGCTGAACGATTTCACACTTCACAGTCAGGATAACTCAATTTCACTCTCATTGTATGTCCTTGATGTCCGATAACATAACAATTATTAAGCCATAACACAACAGCATAACATAACTATAAAATGTTTCACTGTTCGCACAATGATTAAACTCGATCCTATACACTACAGTCGATTTGTGAATTCTCTGGAGGAGATGGGCGCTAACTAACTTTTTTTACTTTATGGTTAAGCGCCAATTCGAATAGATACAGTAACTCAGTTTACAATCAGACATATCCGTCCATTACTTACAAATATTGCAATGCCATCAAATTGCATTGAAGTAATGTTCTATATATCTGCTTTAAAACAGCAATGTAAAGGTTCCTTTACATAAAAATCTTTTCTTTTATAAACATTAAAGACTGATACTGAATCATCACAGTTTTGTTACAACCTGCACCATACCCGCTTTATTTGCTCACGGCGTATTTAGTGGAACCCCGCCTTACGGCCACCTTGTTATAACGTTCACTTTTTGTATGGTCCGCCGGTCGTATGGTGATACTTTTTCTTGCACGAAACCTCGTTAATGCGGACATCCCGTTATTACTGCCAATTTTTTCTGGTCCGTAGGTGATAGTATTAACGGGATCCCACTGTACTCAGATTTGCAATTATAAAAAAAATGAAGCCTTGCAGCTATTTCTAACATTGTTTTGCTACACATCCAAGTGGTTACTACAACCACTACAACAGTGATAAAATATTGATTAGAAGTGATGTTTGTTGCACGTTTGTTAACCATAACAAAGTCGATATTATGCCACGCAAACAGGCGCGGATCCAAGAACCTTGGGAAAGGGGGCCGTAAACATCAAGGCAAGTCCCTATTCCTCGTTCACGTGGAACATATTTCGGGGTCTAACAAGTGCCAAAGGCGCGAGCTTACTAGGGGGGTCCCGGACATGCTACTCCAGAAAATTTTGAAATTTCGAACTTCTAAGGTCGACGGAAATGAGTTTATTTTTATTAACCCAAACAAAATTCCTTAAATTTTTCATTGTCAATTTGTGTCAGTTCTCTTCGACAAAAATATTGGCGGGACTAAAGTCAACCCAGAGCTATGGCTCCATGGTCCTTGACACTCTACCTGCGTTTTGCAGCAAAGTTTGACTCGTTTAAGGCATACAAATAACAGTACCTTTTAAATATTTACTTGGGGATTACCCTTTTTTATCAAGAAAAAGCCTAAATCACAACTTGTATACTTTAAAAAGTATATGTTTAGGGTACATGGATTTTTCAAATTATCACCGTAGCGAGCCAAATATTAAGAACGGTTTTATAAGCTGATCCAGTTTCTCATTCACGATTGAAAAACATCATGATTAGTGTTTTTCATATCTTAGATCAATAAAAACGTATCTAAATTATCGCCGTCTTTTTAATAAATGATTGTAAGAACTATGTTTCTACATTTTGCCGTTATATAGACCATAATAAAGTTGGTTGTTCCATTAAAAGGGAAGGCCGCGGCCCGACCGGCCCCTCCCCTAAATCCGTGCCTGGTAAAGCCTCGACATTGGTTGAAAAAAAATCAAAAACTGTGAATTAGGCCCTATTGGCGTTTTCCTGATCATTATCCAAACAGCTGACTACGGGCTTGTCTTTGGTATCTCAGTCATAGATGTTTCTAGAAGCTGAGGCGTGGCCGCGTGGCTTGTGAGCAAGCTAGCGTTTTCCTCCAAGTTGATGCGGGCTTCCTGCGAAAAACCCTATAAACAAGAGATTTTAATCTTCCACTGTAACTCAACATTTTTTAATTGTGAGCCCAAAAGTTAAACATCCTTCTACTTTAATACTTCTATCATGTTACCATCATTACCATCATCATCAATTAATTCATTGCCTTCATCATTTATGTAATGGTTGAACCAGCGATTACCCAACTCAGCGGTATCTGCTGATTTGAAGGATGATGTTTGTATCTCTTTATGTTAGCAATAAAACGCTTTTTCCGTTCCGTGTAATTTTTTAATGCACGATAGGGGGGGGGGGGGGGATGTTGGGAGCATTAATAAAAAACTTGAGAGTCACGAGCCGTCCGCGGCGAAATAACAAACAAACAAATATGAAAAGGCAAAGAGACGCGCAACGTAATGTCAGCATCCAAATTCTCCTTACACGTAAATAACACGTCATCTGCCATCTTGCGAGCGAATCGAGGGAAAATACTCAATTTAATCGGAAAGTTTGCCATAAGTAAAGGCCAACAGTCACCTTATGCAGTTCCTAGAGAAATTACCAACCAATCTTAGTCAACTTATTTGCAGTAGCTTAGGCAATATTTTCCTTCAAACTTTCAAATAGAGACCGGAAAAGTAACTAGTGAAATTGTCTTGAGACAACTTTGAAGTGAACTCGTGCGTTCGGGTTTTGGAGAGGACGTTTGGATAGTACATCCCAAGAACATTCTAACGAGCTTTACGCTTTCTGTAACAATAGATTTCATGTGTACTGGATCTGGATTGGGACAGTATCATGGCTGCTTGATAGAATCTGATGACTGATTAATCTGGTTGTAGAGACTATTCAAAGAGCCATCGAAATCAAGCCTGGTCGACTAAAATTGGTAATGATCCTAGTCTTTACTGATGATGCTCAGACGAAGGGCTAACGCTCGAAACGTCAGCTTTTCCATTATCTCACGGCGACGATAATTCATTTATCATATATACTTCAAGTTTATATTACTCGCCGACGCACTTAATAGTTTTTTTAAAAACTATATACCATAAAATTGGTAATAGATTTGTTTTAACAGCCATAAATTTCTGAGAGGCTCTTTTTAATTTGTCGTTCTTTTCCCCACTCTTCATATAAAAAAAGTAGAAAGAAGTCGAATAAATATATAAGCCTAACAAATTTAGTTCGGTACCTAGCTAGCTTGAATATTACATTGATTTTCGAGCGTACGAAAGCTGTTTTTCGACTAATGAATGCTGCCTTTCAAACATTCTTTGCTTTTGATGTGCCTAAATAATGTTAGAACTTGATAACTGGCAGAACTTTAATTACTTTCAACAAAAGAAACCATTTCGTTGAGTACTTCGTATTTTTGTCAGGGATTACGTTGAGCTAGCTCTGACTTGTCGACTGCAGATTTTTATTTGTTATCAGATTTGAACTATAGTTTTGTATGTTGTTAATGGCTAACTTGTTTTCTGCGATATAAAAACTGGTTATTTGCAAGCAATAAATGTGACGGCGGGTTTTGATTCAGTGTTGTGTGAGACTTTCAAAAGCGTTCCGTGTGTTCTCTTACAGAGCACGGTTTTTTGCGCTCTCGACCAATCAGCGCGCGAGATTCACTGGGGTTATTTTATAAATTGTTTTACACGATCGAGACGCTCTTGATTTGCTTTATGTTAAAACTTTCATCTTTTGTAAATTGTGAATCTAATACAGGCAGTGGTACTATACTTTCTACAATCATGCAGACTCTTAACACTTTCTAGCATATAACTTTCAGTGGTGCGAGCCACTCCAAAAGCTTTTGAGCTTTTCTAATTTATTTGTTAACTCTTTATAGAACACGACACGGTTCGAAACTGAAAGTTTATGGAGTCTTTAATGTAGACGCAATTTATAAACTTTTATATATATGAATTCTTAACAAAGGTTGTCCAACCTTGGTAAGCCTTAACGCTTTTTGGACACCT
Organism: Hydrozoanthus sils; assembly: GCA_027575215.2. Lineage (NCBI taxonomy): Eukaryota > Metazoa > Cnidaria > Anthozoa > Zoantharia > Hydrozoanthidae > Hydrozoanthus > Hydrozoanthus sils. Next base: position 1,741 of record JAOBRD021032176.1, on the reverse strand, counting down.
TGCCCCCTACATAAATTGTTCAGTGTTTTATTCCTCACTGTACAAATGTACAATTGTGATTACGACTATAGGTCAAACAAAACAAAAAGTTGTTGTTGTTGCTGCTGTATTGTCATGTGGTAGGTGTTTTGAGGTCAGATGGAAACTAAATAAAAAAAATCATCGTGTCTAGGCGTGAAAAAGGCAAAAGATTACAAGACAAGAGAAACGCCCTTTATTTATGGTAACATTGAACAAACTTTTGGAAATATAATGAGTCCTTATTTGGTCATCATTTAAGAGGAGCACATTGCTTAATATTATTAATAGTTTTAAATACAATTTCTTCAACAACGTTTGTAAGCAAAAATATTTTGTTTACCACTTTGTTTGCGGCTACTTTTGAATTAGAATCTATCTAGCAACATACCCTTTCAGTAATTTCAATCTCTTCTACTTTATTTTGTTCTTCTTCCAAATCCCAGGAAAATGTTTTTCCTCCTGGCAGACACGAAGAGATCCACTCTCTCAGTGGAAATAAAACTTTAGGATCTACAGGCTTTCTGCGGTCCTCCTCTGTCTCTGTAATATCAAAAGACAGTCCTCATTAAAAAATATTCGCTTCATCCTAAATTAAAAGGTATTTTGTTGGCAATGATATGTATTCTCCTTATTATATGAAGCTTTTTAAAACCGAGGACTCCGAGGGCCTACGGTTTAACGCCCTTATGCGGGAGGACGCAAAGGTCTAACCGTTTGCAGATGTTAGAGTAAAGGAAGCACCACCTTCTCCTTATTTGGTTAGTTATTTTAAGACCTTGACTGACTTTGTGTGGCACCGGGGATTGAACCCGGGCTTGACCCGCACGAGAGACTGGCGCCTTATCAACTGCATGGGCTATATAACCATTATACTCGGGATCTTTCTACGTCATTTCAGGTTTTGCCTGATATTCTTAGAGTGAAAATAACTATTTGAAAACAATACTGGTATGTTAAACGATCCCCAAACCCTTCTTTGCTGAGATTTGAGTTCGTGTTTTTTCCCCTTTTATACTTGTCTTCTTTTGCTGTTTTGGCACATTTCGACAACTGACGCATTTTGTCTCTATTCAGTTACTAGTTAACTCCATAGTCTTTTGGAAAATTGCTTCTTGGTTGTTTGATATCGCTAAAAACTGGACATCTCGAAGCTTGAACTGTGCAGTATACTAGAACCGCTTAGTATTAATTCATTTTTTTCATATTCACAAACAGAAGCAATCAGTAACGACTTGCTTCGGTTACAGTGCCTTAGAATCTTCCTCTGTGAGCTTCAGTAAAGACCAGGATCAAACCTACAAAAAGGCTGATATCAGGAAATCCTTCTAATCAAAAACCATGAGTGATGGAATGAAGATCTGGGTAACTGGTGCTCTTTACATACAAATCAATCAGTGATGGCGGTCGCTTATCCGAAGTGTAGTTAGTAGATACCACGTTGAATTTTAAGCCAAACATTTAGTGGGATTTTCGTTCCTAAAATTGCCTTTATCAACTCACACTAAACAGAATCTACTATTAGAGCCAGAAAAAACACCAATATGATGCTACTTTGCATAAGAGTTTGGTATAGCCAAACCCGATTCTAGTTTTGCAACTTTTTACTGCTGTACAAGTCAAGATATAGAATAAAATGAAATCCAAAGAAAGACATCTTGATCAAACCAAAATATGATTCTAGATGATAAGATGCTGACTGACATACTGTGCTGTATTTCGG
>JAOBRD021032071.1:0-11630 GCA_027575215.2 Hydrozoanthus sils | reverse complement strand
AAGGGAAAAGTATTGCTTAGGGGTGTGTAACTAACTCGGCCCGAGTAAAGGCTACATGTAGCCTCTTGTTATTTATATCCTTGGTGGGGAAAGGATTAAGTTGCATACTTCAAATCTGTTCAGATATTCTTTATTCCTAAGGGACACTGAACAGTGTGAAATTGTCTGCCTTTTAATATTACTTCCAAATTTGCTGGGCCATAGTTTTAACTATTCCCATATGTACAGCAAGATTATTACAGCAGCACTTGAAATTTGCGGCCTTCCTGTTGTCCATGCAACTAAAAAGGCAACAAATTTCTGGTAAAATTAAGAGGCAGGACCATTATTCTGCTCTGTACTATTATTCAGAAAGTTCTCCAGAGTACACTACAACTTTACCCTAGACTTCACAAAAACTCATTGGCACACAGTGCATAATTGCCTGCTGTATAGTACATGTATATACATATGTAGGGCAATAAAAAGGATTCATTGGTTCTTCAAGTGGGCAACTGAGAATTTATAAGGGCCATCTAATTTAAGGGTTTGGTTATCCACCTTTTGAAATATGGACAACATAACCTGGACAGAAACTTGAACAAACAGTTAAGCAATTCATTGACACACACATAACTACTTCCTATATGGTACATGTATATACATATGTTGGGCAACAAAAAGGATTTATTGGTTCTTCAAATGGACAACTGAGAATTTATAAGGGCAACCCAATTTAAGGGTTTGGTTATCCAGCTTTTGAAATATGGACAACATAACCTGGACAGAAACTTGAAAATACAGTAAAACAACCTCTTTTAAAAGTTTAAGTACTCACATGGTAAAATATCTTTGTATCTGTTTTTTGATCGGTTCACCTCACGCTCCCCTTGGCTTGTTGAATATTTAGGGTCTCTCTTTAGCTTTGACGTCAATTCCTTCAGCTCCTACAACAATAAACAATTTGTAGTTTAAGCAACTTTTAGTTTAAATATCCTTTAGAAATAATAATGAAAATCTCACTTCATATATATGGGCAGAAGATCAGGTTTCAAAACTTCATATCTGCATTAGATTTTTGGGAAATGTTTCCGAAATTTTTGCAGTTTTGCTAATACAGATGTGCTGAAAATGGCGATGCCCACAGTTTCTTGATATGTTTAATATATTTTTGTATGAAAAGGGTCTATTGCAGCCAAAGGAATCATGACTTTGTAATGAGAGATCAATTACCCAAAGCAGCAATGCCAACTCTTTCAGAATTTTGAAGGCAACCTAACTTATGCATTTTAGCCCCCTGCATTTTTGAACTGAATATGGTGAGTGATTTTCATATAACTGAAGAAATTGATACAAGACAAAATAAATGTTATTATTATGTAGTTTGAAATGCAATGGGCAGTTTTTTGAAATGGCTATGTACAATACAAACACCTAGCCAGATCAGTACAGTACAAAAAGTCTCCCACATTTTTCATCAATGGAGTTAACATTGGTGCTGCACCCTGCCTAAGAGTGAACTGAAAACAATCTACAGGGACTTACATAATTCTAATTTCCTAGAAATTTTTTAAGTTACAATTGTATTGCTAGATATTATTCTTTCAAATAAATTGCAATATTAAGTCTAAGAATTCAAAGAAAATGATTAAATCTAAGAATTCAAAGAAAAATCACGTCAATTCAATTAACAAATCAAAAGTTTTCACGTTAGAACTTGATTTAATTAGAGACAATATAGAAAATTTCTTCCTGTTTCATTTTCGTATAACGAGGTCCAACCCAAAAATGGTGCGACTAAGAACTTTGCTTGTCTTTAGATTTCGTTTTCGAAGTAGAAGACTCCATGTACACGTCACCTAAAACTAGGCTGAAAGACGCTATATGGAATTTTTCCTGTGTATATATTCGGTACAAATCACGTATCAGCCATAAACCAGACTGGTTACAACTGTGGCTACAATTTTACAATAAATTTTCGTTTCCGCGTCTGGCTAGAGTTAAACATAAGAATCTAAAATGTAATAGTTCTTAGAAGTAAATAATTATATCTGATCCGTGTTATGACAGGTTTCGCAGTACGATTAAGGAACGCAGCATGCAAACAAAACATTTTTTAAATGAACAGCTGAGCAGGCAAGAAAATGGAATTAATAAGCAAAAATGAAACCGGCTTTTGTCTACTAAGAAAACAGCGCAAGTGCTTCTTAACTAATATCGTGTATTGAGCTGAAAATGAGAACAACTGAAACGCAGTCAAAACACAGTGCAGAAACTGATAGCAGCTATATCGAGTGCCAAGTGCTACGGTATGCATGGAGAGTTTATAAATACTATCGTTCTTTATTCATACTATCAAAGCATTTTAATAGCCAGTACAAACCTGAAATTCCCTTGCAAATCCATTAATCTTTTGTGGGTTGTTTGCAGGATCAAGGCTTCTTGTATGCTCCAGAAATGCCTCCAACCCTTTGATGGCCGACATGGACATGTTGGCTGAGTGACTCAAGACAATCCAATTTCACAATCTGTTAAGTGGAGCCGATTTTCCCCAGTCATACTGATCTGTGCCTAGCCTTTCCTGCCGTTAAGTTTCAAATCACAAATACATAGCTACATCTGCTTTGATAACCGTCTGCATTGTATGCCATATCCTCTTCCACGCGCACCTTCCAGATGCAGGAGGAAGTGACTTCGAGAAGGGCTAATACACCCACAATGCACCGGAAGGAATTCATGCCAAACTCCGCTGACCAAAGGTTGTACAGTCAGTTCTCAAGCAAACGGGTTCAAGATTCGCCATAACTTTTATATATCTGCTCTAATTTGACCATGTATTAGTGAACAGTTTGTCGTCTCTGGACATATTTCAAATGATTTCATTAACGAAACAGATTTTGTTTAAACTTCTTTGGAAGAAAAAACTAACATAAGTATATCAGTGACCAAAATATACACGCTTGGCCTAGTGAATTTTCATCACGTCGACATGTACATATGTTGATACAAAGAGATTTGATAACGAGCTGTGAAATACTTGAGACTATATTTTTGCTGTTCAAGAGATAATCGAAGTATGAACCGTAATAAACTATTTGATAATTATATTAAATTCCGACAGTGTCCGTTCTTTTTTCATTCAGCCGGTGACTAAACTTGGCGAATTATGAGGGGTAAATCCGGTACATGGGAACAAATAGCCGAAGATTTCGAATTATCCGAGGTAACATGACTAAAAAAAGTGGGGAATTGAACTTTACTTCCAGTTAGCGGGGACTACGAATTATCCGAGTTCGAATTATCGGGGTCCAACTGTAATGGAAAAGCACCTTTGAAAGATAAAGATACGAGTCGATTATACGGATACATTTAAAGATAGTTGATTCAACGTTTTTACGTCCTTTTTTGAAAAATACTCTGCATGTTTCTGTTTGCTGAACAAGCCATAACTCATAAGAAGAAGGAGCCGGAAGTGTTATTTAGGCCGTTTTCTTCAAAGTTATGGGACTCTCTTTCAACTTGCGCAGAGTGCATTGTGCGGTGCCAATCATATGAATTGGAACCCTTTAAGTTTTTTTATGGCTAACGCTCGTAAAAGCAACATGTATAAATGGTATTTTTTGAAATTATCATCACCAGCCCCATTACTTCCGGCCTTGCTGAATAAGATCCGATTGGGCTCAACAACCTTTAGGAAACTTTTGGTCGTTCTAAGCAGCATAAATTATGTCAGGTAAAAGTTAATTGACCCGAGAAAAAACAATAAGGTAAATCTTGAAATCTCCATTTCGACAACATCACGCCTTGCATGTCCTTTTCAAGATGGCGGCTCGGTATTAGGCTCGGCAGTGGCTACTGACTGATATGCATGACCAACATGACCATGCACTCACGTGTTTCCGCGAGACAGTCGACATATCTAAATTGATTCAGTAACAGTATGAATCAAGGCCCCATCAATCTACATATATATAGTATAGAATATGGTTTGTATTGGCCGAGAGATCATAATAAAAATCTGGTGAAGAAGATAGAGCTAAAAAAACTGAACTTCACACGGTTCCAGTAAAGGCTACCAGTTAAAACTGTTCTAGGCTTCTCATTTAAAATGGTTAAAGTAGAAAAAAAAAGAAAAAGAAAACTAACAGCCAGAGAAGGAGAGAAAAGTTTGAAATTGAGCACGGTGAAAACAAGGCAATGGATCGCAGGAAAAAGATGGCGTGATGGCGATCGTTATAGATTTAACTTGCTCAAACAAACACATGGAGGGAATCTTTAGAACTCAAATTTGAAATCGAAAGGGTTGTTAGTACAAGGAAGAGTTTCACCACATGTATATCATTTCTCGATTGTGTGCATACGCACCTTGTTGTCTTGTTATCAGGTTGCTTGAATAAAGCAAGTGCAGAGAAAGGATAATTTGAAACACTGAACTTATACAGTGAGTTTCAGTTCGTACTATTGTTTGGAATATATATGACAACATAAGGCGCTTAAATTTGGTGCAAAAATTTTTACAACTACAAAATGCAACGGCTCTTATCTCGAGCTAAATGCCGACCCGTTAAATCACAGAGTCTTTGACACCCCTTGTACATACGGGACACTAATCCGGAAGTTAACCCAAACTGATACCTAGCACTAATACTTATTTACACAGCTTAGTAGACTGGAACAAGTGTCTTCTCAAGGACCCCAGTAACCGGGGTTCGAACTTGCGACCCTTGGATTACGAGTCGAAAACTGTAACTGCTCAGCCACTGTGTCACTGAGACTTTTTTATATTTTGTGCATGAAATAACCACGTGAAGGTTCAGGGATGAATCAAGTTATAACCTAGCATTTAGCCCAGCAAACCTAACGTTTTGTCGATTATTGTGGTTGAACACGCTTTTAGAGGATGTTGCTATATATCTATGGCTACTTATATATACAACAAACATATAACCAAAGAATGTAAAACCAAGAGTAAAAACGTACAAGTTATCAGACCAAGGTCAAATTTCTAGTCTGCAACCAAGAGTAAATGGTCGAGGTCTGCATATTTCACTAGCTTTCACTGACCTTGGCACACACAAAAAAAACTTATACCACACCATTACTTCAACTTTCCGCTATCTTATGTAATGTACAATAGATGATGAAAGAGATTCTTCACAAAAATGTAAGGCTATCAAATTGATCCACAGAATAAAAACAGATCCTTTTTTGCTACATACGATTTATTGCAAATTACCTTGAACTACACGTGAACATAGAATGAAAAATAACTAAGTACTGTATTTATTAAGCAAAACACTAAGTTGTAAGCTGGTACTCAATTCAAAAGCTTCTTTACGATATGTGACTTCGTATTAGATAAGCCAGAAACTACATGATACAATCTTCCCAATCAACACTTTTCATAATCAATAAACTAAGGGACGGACCAGATGATTTCTTGTTTTTATACCCCTAAAAAATACCGTACGCGTTTTTCTAAAATAACCTTGAGTTTTTTCTCTGAAAATTCCTAAAAAATATCAAATTGACGATATTGACCTCTAAAGATATATCCATATAGGAAAACTAAGTACTGTCAATGTTCAATAAAAGTTATGTCATCACATTTATCAAAACTGAAGAACGCAGCTAATTACACAAAAAGCCAATCTCGTTCCCAGTGCTTGTCCGTTGGGTTGAAGGGAAAAGCCCTGGGACATGGTTAACAAAAACGGCAACTAGTAGAACGATTAAATGCGTTGAGCAGGTGTGGTTCAGTCATCAACCAAACAAACAATTCTACCATCTCCTCGTTGTTGTTTTGTTAATTTTTAAAAGCCACAGAATAAGTGACCTGCCTCCTGCGGTCCCAAGAGTATAACACTTTCTCACGTGGATTGTAAGAGACCATTGAATTGTAGCCGTACTGGTTGACGAACCTGAGGCCTGGGTTCCAGCGTTTTCCAGTCTTGGTATCGAAGGCGTAGTTGATGGTTGTTGTGCGAGAATTGTAGCTATCAATGGCGTAGAACACCCCACATGCCATGAACGCGTTGCCCATTGATCTCATATTCTCTACGCCGCTTAAGGCCCAGACCTGAACAATTCTGTTCGATCTTACATCGATCCTGCTGATGTAGGGACGATAGTGATTTCTGGTACTACCAGAAATAACCCAGAGCCCGGTTTCATCAACGGCAAGGTCCATTCCTGAATATCCTCCCCACTGAAAGTTGCAAGAATGAACAAGTTGGAAAAGACGTAAAGCACTTTGTTAATATATTTTCAAACAAAAACTGCTGAAATGTACTTAATGCTCCTGTTATTTAATTAAAAGTTTTGCGAAATCATATCAGCAGCGAGTATCGAGTTTTATACAAATATATATTCCTTTGTATTCTATTAAATGGCCAATTATTTCAATGTACGTACTGTTTCAACCAACCAGTTAAAACATCTACAGCAATCGTTTAATTGTTTTCATCTACTTAGTTCTCATGCCAACCTTGACAGTTTAATTGTAAGCGACAACGACGAGGTTTGGCAACACAACGAGATGACAAACATTATTCCTTCACGACTTCTGGCATACGCAGTATGACAAATGGGAAAAACTTGATTCCGTACTACTTTTCGAATCTGAAAGTTTCTAATAATAGAGAGCTTCAGATTCGACAACGAGTACGAGTACGAGTACGAGTTTTTTCCCATTCGTCATACTGTGTGTGCCAGAAGTTGCGAAGAAATCACGCCATCTCGTTGTTTTGCCAAACCTCGTCGTTTTCGCTTACAATTAAACTGTCAAAGTTGGCACGAGAACATAGTAGATGAAAACAACTAAACGAGTGCTGTCGGTGTTTTAACTTGTTGGTTGAAACAGTACGAGATTTGCAAAAAAACTCGGCGTGTGGACTACGAGATTTTGGCACCACAACGAGATGGTGTGATTTCTTCGCAACTTCAGGCACGCGCAGTATGACAAATGGGAAAAAACTCGTACTCATACCCGTACTCGTTGTCGAATCTGAAGCTCTCTTATCTATCCGGCGGCGGCGGAGTTGCCGAGCGGTTAGCGTGTTCGCGTCGTAATCCTTCGGTTGTGTCTTAGCGTAAGACACTTTCATTTACCGGACTTGTTCCAGTCTACTCAGCTGTATAAGTGAGTACCAGTTCTGCTGGGAGCTAACCTACGACAGATTAGTGGACATCCTGTCCAGGGGTAGTCAAAGAATTCAAAGACTCTCGCTCAACACTACGGGAACTGAAGATAAGTGGCGGTCTAATTGGCCGCTTGGTTCGCAAAAAGGTTTAGCTAGACATATTAGCTAGACAATTTACATACTTTTTGCTCCCCTGTTCACTATGGCATTGAGAATTTATCAAAAAAAGGTAACAACAATTTTTGACTCCTTTTATCTTGTTAGCTGTGTTGTTTTCTTGTTTACCTGATAGTAGTTCCTTCTGGTACTGTAGTAACTTACGCCTATCTCCGCCACGAGACGTTTAGCCCTTATCTTGTACTTTACAATGTTTTGAGTGCCAGCCCTACAATGTGAACAGTTTTTATGTTAAAAGAATAATTCTGAGTACGTAACAACAATACAATACAAAAAATGTTGTACTGATGAAGGCTTTCAATAAAGCTGAACATTTGGCAGGAAACAATTTGTATTTGTGGCAGTTTAATTTTGAACTATATGGATATTTAAACACACAGTATATCAACGCAACACCGGTTTAATAGAAGTGGATAATAGCTAAATTTTGGGGGTTAATGAAAGTTAAGCGTTGAGAGAGAGGTTTGAAGGGGGAATTTTGAGGAAAATGATGAAACCGTCTCTCCTGACAATGCGCAAGAGCACCTTTCTTTTGGAGACGTTTTGGCGTTTTTCTATCAAATATTAACTTCAAAATTAATCCTTCAACTTCTCTATGAATCGACAAAACTGAAATTTCTCGTAGCAATTACTAATTACAAAATCTGTTATTTCCCTCAAAACTCGTCCGAAAAATCTGTGATCGAATGATCGGGTTTTTGAAATTTAAAACTATGGACAACAATATCAGCAAAAACAACATTTAAAGTCCCCAGAGAGTGGCTTCCGACTGTAATTTCCCTTTAACGTTTCAGTAGACGAACCTTTTCAAATTTCAGTTCCAATAAATGAGCCGATAGCTTAAGCCCGAACAGCGTTAGTTAGCAATTTGAATATTCTATTAATTAATTTGGCAGACACTTCAAAAATAACAAATCGCCTAAGGCGGTTAAAGAATGAAGTCGAAAATATGAGAAATGATTTCTCTAAACAAAGTGACTTGAGCATAGAACAATACAAACCAATAGTGGATTTGTGGAAAGCATAGATTTTAGGTCCATGCATATGGCACTCTTTGATACATTATTGTTCTTATTGTTTTCTTCTTTAATAATATACACAACAAAATTTCTCGATTCTGATTGGTTGAGATCAGTGCGACTATGACTACAACTTCGACTATAATGCGTTTACGATTTCGGCCACGACTAGGATTATGATTACGATTACGACTTCGACTTGGAGTACGACCACAACTTGGAGTACGACTACGATTACTACGACTGCCACAACTTCTACGGTTACGACTTCGATTTCAACTACAATGATTTGGAATACGACTACGATGAATGAAACTATGACGACGACTGCGATTACTACGACTGCGACGTCTACGACTACTATGAATACGACTATAATAACAACTACAACGATTAAAACGACTACGACTACTACGACTGCGACGACTACGACAACCTTGAATGAGATTACAATTACGACTACGACTTCAACTACGTTTGGGATGATGATTATGATTATGACTTCAACCTCGACTACAGTTACTCTTGGCAATACTTCGACGCTAGTTCCTTTTATACTGATTAGAAACTTTCTATAAGTACTTGCCCTGTAATTTTGTTGTGTGTGCTATTTAAAAGGAACCAGACAATTTCTCTTGTTCAATTTTGAAATAATATGCACTCATGCGTTTTTCAAAAAGCTCAATTTTTCAATTTTGATACTTTTTGAAGAACCAACTCGTGAGAATTATTTCCAAATTGAACTCGAAGGCGTGTGATTACCTATACAAAAAATGTTAGAAAATGACAAAGTAAAACGATATTCAGGTACAGTCAGTAAACGGAATTTACGTACCTATTATAATAAAGGAAGGGTCCATATACAACAGCGCCAGTGCCGTCCCAGGGATATGGTAAGTTGTACGTATTGGAAGAAACACCTGCCTTGAACATGGCCATATTTGCGTATTCATCCATTTGTCTACCATGGTAGTTATTCATAACAAAAATAGTCTCTGTACCCAAAATTCCAAGCGGGTCCTTCATCCACGCTCCTTGTGTGACGTGCTGTGTGTTGTGAGTAACTGGCTTGCCGACAGACTTGAGGTTACCACATCTATCTGTGTTTGATGTATTCATGACAGTTTTTAATACCTTCATATTTTAGAATTAAAACTGAGTTTGCACTGCGGTGTGAAAAGGCAAGAAATCCTTTTTTTTTACTGACAAACTATCAGAAACTGGTTACATAAAACATTTATGCATTCATGATCACTTACACTGTTAATATAGCAAACGTACATTTTCATATCACAATAACAATGATCTTTACCTTTGTTGAGTGTTTTGATGCTCTTGGTTACGGCTTCAATATCGTGATGTTTGTTTGAGATATGATTGATCAGCTGTAAAAAGAAAGAGTTAGTAATAGTGCATAAAACCTTCTGATTGGTTATGACTATCAGTACTATATTAAGACTGTGCTACCTCCAAACCAGCGGACCCCGCACAAACCTCGTAAGAATCAAATGTTGACTATACTACCACATCAGATGAGATGCACAACAACTACACAACTCAGTCAGATTTACGGCAACAACACCAGACTATCCAATAAGAAGCACAGCAACTAGATTATTCAATCAGAAGCACAGCAACTATATTATTCAATCAGTAAGAAGCATAGCAAATAAACTACCCAATCAGAAAGACAGCAACTGCACCATCCAATCAGAAGCACAGCATGCAACTAGAATACACATGCCAATTAGATAGAAAACAACTACACTACCGGTACGGATGCACAACAGCTCAAGTGTAGAAGCCGTCATTTTTGTTTCGACTTGAAATAATATAGGGAGCATATATGGTCGATCTAAATTAATCTTAGTTGCAGCTTTTAAATGTTTCTGCCCTCAGGGGTATAACAATGTTGTTGGCTGGGGACTTGAAAACAGATCGTTATTGCGCACTTTAAAAAAGTTCTGAAGATTAACATACCCTTTGAACAGGTAGGGACAAACGGTACAACACCAGGTCGAAACTCCATACTTATCAATTAGCGTGTGGGTTCTTTTAAGTTCCCCGCAAGGACCAAAAGATTTGGCAAACGGCCTAATGCCTCTATTTGTTCTAACAAAAGAAAGTGGCACAATCAATGTTAAAACCTCCGGAAAAAGGCTGGGGAACGTACTCAGGGGAAGTGAAAGCTGTCGGGGTTAAAGGAATTTAGAAACAAATCTTAAACTTTGGAATTGAACTGAAGGAGATAAGAAAAAGCTGAACCTAAACTGATTTCAATTTACTTCCTTCAAAGGCCTGTTCTGGGTCCTTAAGTCGCCTTAAATCGCCTCAGTAAGTCGTCCTAAAGCGCACTCAGGCGTTTTTCACCCCATTTCTTCTTAAATCGCTTTAAGTCGCCGTAAATCGCACTTTTTCACTCCATTTTTCCTTAAATCGCCTTAAGTCGCCTCAAGTCGCAATAAGTCGCTCTAAATAGCGGCGATTCAAGGACCCGGAGTAGGCCCAGTCTACAAATACCAACAACGCGGGACAACCTGACAAAGTCCTATTGCTCGTGTCGACACTATCTACTGCAAGTATAAAGGTAGAGAAACTCAAACATATGATTGGACTTACGTGCATCTTAGCCAGTTCCAGAGCAAGTTCGTCCACAGTCTCCTTCGTTTTGTGCAGGCGGCTCCTGGAATCACGAGAGATGGAGGACAAGTAGTCACGTATAAGTTGTCCTTTGTTCTTTTCATCTTCGGTGCCAGATCTAGCAGGACTGGCCGTGTTCTGTATAGAATGCAACAACAACTAAACGTTAGAGAAAATCTCTTCTAGACTATAGTCCTTTGTTGATATGAGCATTTAAAGCCTTTAAAGGCTGAGAATGAGGAACTGTTTGTCCACCGTCTTCTTCGTACAATAGTATCCTTGCTCAGTGCCACCAACTTGTTCCCTACTGGAAGAACTTGAGCTACAATTTAAATATGCCTTAGCTTACGCATATATATGCTTTACGACATTCCCTGACGATGACCTTTAAGTCAAAAACTTCGGGTTGAACTTTTTAATCAAAACATTTATAGCCTCTTTAACTATTTTTTAAAAAAACATAGATATCAATTTAAAAGTTAAACTTACAATAAGCAGGACAGTTTTAAGAGAGAAGATCAGCAAAAGGCGAAACCCCATTTTCGTTCTGGTTGCTATGGTGACCTAGGAAAAACAGATATAAAAAATTAGAAAACAAGCAGTTGTGCAGGGCCAGCGATATTGGCCTGGCTTTACGAGCTTGGCACAGGGGGTGGGGGGGGGGGGGGGGATG
>JAOBRD021031967.1:0-11631 GCA_027575215.2 Hydrozoanthus sils | reverse complement strand
GTGACCTGCACATTTCAAGGATGAGTATTTTAATAAACCCAGACTTTGCTTGGAATGAGGGGAAGATCTGAAGTTGTTACGAAAGCTATATACACAGGAAGATGGGCTTACGCGTATTACATGGTCTTACTTACATTGCTTTAATATATTCTGATAGTTTGCTCCCACACTTTGTTTTGTTGTGATTTTAAATTGACTAGTTTTGCTTTAATAAGTATGTCTTTGAGAAAGAATACTCATTTGTAAAATATAAATGTTTTTGTTTGGGAAGATCTTAAGAGTAAGTACCAGTTCATACAGCATTTGCTTTATATTTGATGCTGGTGGGCTACATTTTGTTACACGATGATGCAATGTGCAGTATTTATTTTCCCTTTGATCTGGGTTTTTTGTTTCTTTTCCAAAATAAAAAGTAATATATAAGTTTTATCTTTATGGATTTCTGTATATTCTCGTTTTAAGAGGCATTCTGGAAGTTTTTGATTTGTCATACGAATTTGTTTCGTTTTAGTTTTACCGCAGGAGTCTAATTGCTTCGCCTTTCACACAGCTTTCTTTAAATTCCTGGTGAGTGGCAAGATTTGAAGTGCGTATCATAGGAATATTTCGGTCTGTTTATTTGTGTGTAGGTCCTTCCATATAGAGCCTAAAGTTGCTTCGGAGTCTGAAATTTCAGTCGTGAACTTGATTGACGCATGCTTTTTGTGCTAGCGGCTGTTCAAACTAGTTTGTCAACATTAACAAGCTGGCCGATATTTTGTTTACATTTTATATTATGTGTTCAGACATTGCATGATACTTTTCTTATTGTTTATTGTCAAAACACTCTTTTTTTAACATTTGATTTAGCTGGCTTATTTCTTGTATAACTATAAACACTTCAAACTTGGTTACACATTTGTTCTAGATGCCGATTGCGTTGATTGGTGAATGTCCTGATTTTTGATGCGCTTGCAGCTTGTCGCTAACTGTTGTTTCTGAATCTGAAGCGTTGTACTGCCCTTGACTAATGTTTTGAATGTTATTGTTACTTTTTCCGTTTGGCATTAACTGCATTTTGTCCATCGTGAGGACTCATTAGTTATCATTGAATACATATTTTGGGTTCGATAATTTTTGACTTGAGTTACAGAGGAATTCTATCTTTCTATCACCAATTGCTAGTGTCACAACTCGAAACTTGCGGCTTGTAAAAATTGTATGCGGTAAAATTTGCTACATAATTTAGTTATAGAGCCATCGAAGATTAGAACTTTGCCCTTGAATTTTATGAACTTCCAAGCTACAGCAACGGTGCTTGAAAGCACCGCTGAGGTTCTGTGTCTTGCAGCTTTGTTTTAACACCTGAAACTGATGAAAAGAATCAACTGTTGACAACAGCCTCGAATCAACCGCGCTCCTATGATCACATGCAATAAATTCACAACATGCAAGCTTTACTAACCAGTTTTGTACAGGAATTAACCCTTCTTGATCTGTTAATGTTATTGTTCTAAAGCAATCTCAATCGTCACTTCAATGACCGCTTGACATGTCATAACTTGGAGATCTGAGTTGGTTCTTTAAGGGAATAATACGGTTCGAACTATGACTGGATCTCACCTAAATCGCTGTCACTTTCACAGAGTTTTGCTAATCGATTTCACATGTTTCTTCCTCAACGCTTTTCCAGTTACCTGACTCGTAACCAAGTTCTTCTGTAAAGTCGAAATCTAACATTTTCTTTCACTCTCTATTTCTGCTAAACAAAAATATTGAGACAAAGACGAGTGCGGGAATTTTTCCCAACAAGATGATGTAGTGGTGTCCTGGGGTTTCGTCCCAGTCCACTAAACTAGGGTGCCAAAAATTATAGACACTTTGATTTCTCAGTGGCACTTTCCTTTTTGTTTGTAAATGAAAGCAAGCTACAAAATGTTACATGAACCTGCAGGCCTAGTGTCTAACAAAAAAAACCTAACGGTTAGTTTACTCTGGCTCTGGGCATTTCCAAATGTTTATCAGATCAATCTATACTATTTGAAAATTTAAAACATTTTTTAAAGTAAAAATGGCAACCTTTTTCTGATAAAGAGGAAAATGTAATTTATTTCAATAACGGAGATGCAAATTAAATATTAAAAACCAATGACAATATCCAAAGGAAAACTCTTTAGCTATTTTTATCAGTATATCTAGAATGAAGGTAAAGATTTTAATGCTCAACTGTGGGTGTTTAAAACAAATTCATCTTTAGCATTTTGTCAGAGCTTCAACAAAACATAACAAACTTTCAACTTTGCAGCAGTAACAGTAAAATACATTTACAATTTAAACATTTGTTTTATGTTTTCAAAGTCTTTTGACTCTCCTGAAAATCATTCAATCAAAGATTTTAATCTATTATTGTGGTTTGAAAAGCCTGTAACCATAGCAATCTAGCTACACTAGAGCCTTTTATATATGTACAAAACACACTACCTTAATAACTTTACTGTACCTTAATAACTTTAATGTTTTGCGATGTACTTAAGCATAGCTTTTCCAAAAATTACATTCAATTTTTATGAGAATCTCAGAAGACTGGAATGCTTACAAATAAATAATGAATATGATAAAACTTTCACCCTTCAGTGATCCTGAACCAAGGACAAGTGTGTTGTGTTGCATTGTTTACTATAATTCTAATGGATCAGCTTTACCACACACTTCTCGAAAGAAAAACAGACTTCACTTCGTTGGTTTAACCCACTGTTATGCCTTAATGTAACACTAAAAACAACAACGAGCGTTTTAAGACTGCATAACTAGTTTAGCTTTTATAATCCAGTCAAAATTTAATTCCTACTTAATTATTACCACAATCAGAGACAATCTTTTTGCCCGATCTCCATTTTTAGTGCGGTTCTTAACAGCGACAGAACATACGTAAATTATCACAGAATATTCTTTAGGCCGAAATCTTGCTTTTCCAAAATTAACAACAAAGTGTAAAATTTGTCTTAACCCTGGATTTGTGCAAAGTAGATTTGAGAAACAGGTAACTTGGTAATGGCAAACAGGAAGTGCCTTTGCAATAAAATAGCGCACCACCAGTTGCAAGTAAATTACATTTGGAAAACAACAACCTTTCTTTCCTAACAGGCATAAACGCATATTTTAAAACAAAGAAGTCGTATTGTAAAACATTTTCGGATGAAATCAAAGCTATATATATATGTTATTTAGATGGTTTTATAACAACAGGATCAGTCGAAGACGACTCAGAAGTGTATTTCTATGTAAGCGACATCGTAAAAAAAAATTATAAACATTTTCCAAAATAACGGAAAATGAGGATTACTGATCCAACAAAAGAAACCAGGGAGTCATGAAGCCATTCGGGGGGACTGCCATGTTGAAACTAACACGTGTTTCTTTCCAGACTATGCAAGGATGCAAATCAAAACTGTGCAAAACTTTCTCATTTGCAAACTAACAAGTAACTAAAAACAGATCTTGATATGAAAATTATCAGCAAATCGAAACCACAGAGCTGAATTTAGACAAAAATGTAAATTAAACGTCCAGTTCTAGGTGATGAGAAGGCGTCGCAGATGAAACCACAAAAGGCTTCGTCAGTTATAGATATAAACAAACAATGTATTTTTCAAATAGCATACTCACGGTTCATGCCAATATCGTGAAAAGTTATCATTACTTCCTTATGTTTAACATGTTCTTTTTCGTCAGTCTTTTCCTTGATTTCCTCTCCCTAAATAAAGGTAAATTAGGTATTAATTTACAGCAGTACAATGTACAGGCCCATGCGTCCAATTATAAACAAGACAACAACGCGTTGAGCAACATGTACTAGTGTTTGCAGGTGAACGATTGATTCAAAAGCAAGGGTTACATTAATTCCGGCATGTAAATAAGCTATAAGCTTGGCGAGAAAATATGATACTCACCTCAACGTACACAGTCAAATCACCGACCTTCTCCGCCTTCAAAGAGAGAATTTGTCGCAAAAGTTAGCCGTTGGCGTTTACAAAAAAAGCAGCACCTGGTTAAAGATTCAAGATGACTTACGCGAATCTTGGTCTCAGGTTCATCAGACATATTCAAACTGACGATTACAGCAAGAAAAACTACAATCAAACTCCAATATTTTTCTGGAAAAAATACAGTAGTCGTAATTTGCCTCTGTATCTTCTGCACAAAGCCTTCTGCACAAGAGAGCAAGCCACATCATATGACCGGCCCAGGCGCCTGACAATTACCTGAATTGGCCAATGAAAATGCAGCGTTTACCGTAACAGCCAATCAACTAACAGGAACCGAAACATACACTCTTCATATGTTTCGTTTGGTGACTCGTTTTCAAAACTATCGGTACTCTGTGGCTTATTTATTTGTCAATAGAAAGTAGATGCGCAATTTCGGGAACTTGGATACAGAGTATTCTAAAGAGTAACTGAATATGCCCTTGAATATGGCCTTTTTCAAACGGCCCAGCCCCGCCCCCATGACCATGGCCAATGATCAAATGGCGTGTATTACCGCGTGTATGTAGTAACTGTGATGTGACTGCGTGACAAAGATAGATTAGATAGAGCTTTCTTCCCCAGATAAAGGTGGGGTGGGGGTTGTATAAAACTCCTGTCTTACCTACACAGTTTTCGTTCAACATTTTTTGCTTTTTTGGGACTCGTACTCCTGAGAGCAACTCATTTCTACTTTTCAGCCATGTAACGTCAGCTATTTGACATTTATATTGCCATGCGTATCTCATCTGTATTAAAAAAGATTGCGTTGGAATAACAAACTGTGTACATGTTGCTTCAAAATTTGCTAGATATTCCAGCGAAAGTTTAGTGTCCACCTTTTTTAGGCTATTTTTTTAAAATGGGTGAGCATTCCATTGCTCTGTAATCGAGGTATCCAACCTGATTTATAAGGAGAATTATAATACACGCTATAAAACAACCGGGGTCATTTATGCCAAGAAACTTGGCTTAGTACAACAATCAGAAACACTAATCCGGCACATCACACTTGACCTACCATAAGAACACGAGGCTGAAATTAAACCGCCAAAAATCTAAGACTGGCAGCTGAGGTTGAGAAAAGGCGAAGAACATTTATTTATGATGATAATCTATTGTAAATAATTCATACAGTGTTATTAAAATATTTGCTTTTCGGTGGGGTTCTTTACTTCTTGCCGTAACATCACGTTTTCTTTCGTACCAGCTACTGTATTTTAAAATTTGATACAGTACAAAGAACATGTACAAATCAATGTATACACAAATGTACCACATACGGTACATGTATTATTCATATTGTTTAAAATCAGTAAAGATATTTTAAGAACATGTTTAAGAACATTTGAGGTTAATATCCCGAAAATATTTAAGAACGTTTAGTCTCAGTCGAAAAATTTGACGTTCTTATAAAAAAAATAGTGTATCCGATATTTTCGAAAACGGACAAAAGACCAGTAAAACAAAAATAAAAGGAAAGACGGACTCGTTTGTGTGGTCAGATGAAGTAGAGCAGGTTTTGAAAGTTGTTCATGAATGACAGATTCTCTCGCGTTAGCTGGTTAACGAAAACACACTTGGAGACATGCCAAACCAAGTAGTCTAACATTTGGGAACTGCTTCATGTGAAGTACCCAACGTCCGAAGTCGCAGAAGAATTCAGCAAAGATTATCCGCACTGCAGAAGGTGTTGTAACTTTGGCGGCATCTTATTCGAAAACCGTCGAAAATTTCTGTTTTTAAAAATCTACAGTCTGGAGAACGTTTTCAGAAAGCTCCGTATTTGTGGCCGAAAGTGCCGTTTACGTGTGGAAAATCCGTTACGCCAAGCGCTTTTACGAGCTTTTAAAGAATTCCGACCCTGCAGTTCCCGTCATGATTAAAAACCGTGCGAATCTGGAAGGCAGACTGTGCAACTGGTTTACTTGAATTTTAAAAAAAAACTTACCCGTCTTGCTTAATAATTAATTCATTCGGTACAGCGGCTGGTTTTTTCGTAAGATTTCCTTCTTTTATTGTTGCCGTTTTTAAAAAGTTTTGCTTCTTTTTAGGTTAAGCTTTTTTTCTCTTCATTTTCACCACTTTATAGGTGAAGCGACGCTCGTGACTAAAACCTCATAAAAATGTTTGCGTTCACACGAATTCGCGAACTCGGCGGATTAAAAAAATTCACTCTGGAGAGCGATTTCAAAAAGATGCGGTTTTGGTGAGCGGATTCACTGGTTTCGTGTGGACAGGTTCTATGTTTGTCGTTATTGATAAGGAAGGTAATAGTGAAAGCCAGTATTTGGCCAGTATTTGGCAAAGGCTGATGTTATAGCCAAATTACAGCAAAATATTTTTAATAGAGTATTTAGCACCTTATTGTTGGTAATACAGGTGCAAAATAAAATCATACTGCTATATCTCGTTCCCACACTTTGCAATTTTCCCACATTTTGACTGGCTAGTGTTCTCCCCAACAAGTTTACCTCACATCCTTTTCCTCAGTTTTCATTGACATATTGAAAAAAAGGCATAAATGTTAAATAGCAAACTTTTAAAAAATATTTGATATTGAAGGCCAGGCACTAGGGGGGGGGGGGGTAGTGAACCTAAAAGGAAACATTCACCCATTAGTTATTGGAGCTGCCTCAAGTTAATTACTTTAAAAGACTATTTTTTTTTCAAATCCATTCAGCTTATTTCAATTGTTTATAGCTTTTTAACCAAAAGAAAATCAAACATCACCAACTGCTTCAGGATACAAAACTTGTCTTTCGGTTTTAAAACATTGATTGATTTTAATCGTTGTCTAGTGGTATAGATTCCTCAACCATGTTGGGCTTCTCACGATAGAAACCCTGAGTGATTTTGGCTCAAATATGTGGAAGTATTTTGATAATATAGAAAACCCTAGGACCATAAAAGAAAATTTGCTATGGAGCAGCCAGCAGTACATAGATATAATGTTGTCAACAAGTGGCCATGCTATCTATCTCAACAATCATAGCTGTCCTAACCACAATTCAAAGACTGGTTAAAATGAAGAGAAAGAGAAGTTGATGCAAAGGCCGCTCTATGTTTGTAATGCTGCAGGAATCTCAAGAGATGAAGTGGAAGCACTTGAGAACTAAGTTGTTGTTTAGAACAAGCAGTGGTATTGGAAAGTATAATCATAATTTTACTGCTTGTATTCAGAATGTGATGTCAACATGAAAGCCTTGATATTGGAGAAAACTATCCTATGAGCAAAAGTGCAAAGAGTTTGTGAATGCCATATCTGAAATCAAATGGTAAGCACTTGAAAAGGCCATCAAACATTCTACAGGTGTACCCAACAACCTTTGCAATAGTAACACAAATGATCCTATATAGTTTTCTAAAATTACTGTTTTCAAAACACACTAACATCTAGGTTTGAGTTGCCTGAGTGGGGCAACCTAAGCTTCAAAGGAAGACTACAAAACAAGCTCTTGGTTGCCCCATGTACTCTACAACCGGATTTTTTCATTAAAATCAACCAATAAACTCGATTGCTGTACTAACTTATGAAATTAATGCTTTTAACTGCTCAGACTTACTTCATATTTTTTTCATATCAGTTATATTCAAACTCTTAAAGCAAAGTGTTCAATCTAGAGGTTTCTTCCAACACATAAATCATTTTATCTGTGAGTTTATTTTTTCATGATCTGGATAACATCCTCATCGTTCATAACATGGTTGATTCCTACCCTTTGTGGGCTATACTTGGTACTTGTACCCCATACAAGGGCATACTTGAATATCTCTGCAATACTTCTGTGAATGACATGGCAGACGTGTTCCACAGTAGCATTACGACGGAGAATAAGTGCGTCACTAAAGTCAGGTGGCTGACCTCGTTTCTTAGTGTAGACACGGATCAAAGCAAGGTGATCCCAGATTTCACAAACCAGATAATCTAAATTCAGTTCCATCTCACAACTAATCACAACTGAATAGGGGGTACGAGCTAGGCGGTCAACTTCTTCAATGGAGATGCAGTCAATCTTGTTGTAAACATACAGGCATGGTAAATAAACTCTGTTGCCGCAAATAACATCAATAAACTCATCAGCAGTAGAATCTTCTCTGAACAAAACTTCAGCATTAAAAATCTTATACTCATGTAAGATTAACTGCACTAGCTTTTCACTCAAATGTGTGAGTGTACAAGTGGAATTAAAGGTGACTCCACCACCCTTTTTAATTTTGAAATAGATGTTTGGTCTTCTAGCATTGAGACGAATTCCACATGTCTCAAGTTCCTTTTCCAGCAATCTCTTTTGAACATTTCCCTTAGCTGCGTCAAGCATAATAATTACCAAATCGGCAGTACGAGCAACAGCGATAACTTGCTTTCCCCGACCCTTCCCCTGAGAGGCGCCCTCGATGATCCCAGGCAAGTCCAGCAGTTGAATGTTGGCTCCATTGTGTTCGATGACGCCAGGGATGCAAGTTAAGGTTGTAAACTCGTATGACGCTGACTCACTTTTGGTTTTTGTCAATTTGTTTAGTAGTGTAGACTTCCCAACAGAGGGAAACCCAATTAGAGCTACTCTAGCATCACCCGATTTCATGACGTCAAAGCCCTCTCCTTTCGCACCGGCTGATTTAGGAACTTCGAGTAACTGAGAGCGGTATTTAGCCAGTTTCGCTTTTAACAATCCCAAATGATACTCAGTGGCCTTGTTCTTCTGAGTTCGAGCGATTTCTCGCTCAATCTCGGCAATTTTATCTAAAATACCCATTTTTGAAGGTAAGAAAATTCGCCAATTTTTAGCCACGTTTTACTTGAAGGACTGAGAACCAACTGCAACTGCGCTTTAGCTTTCAGCGGAATCTCCAACAAAACATGCGCAGTGAAAGCAAAACAGATAATCGCTCCAGTAATAAAATATCCATGTGATTGCGCGGGAATTCTCGATTCGTTGTATAGATTTTAAAAATTTCCAGTTTAGTTTGGCTTGGATTTTGATGAGGACTTAATGACTGAGCTCTTGCTTGGAGTAGCGTTCGATTGCCATTACAGGTGACCATGGGAGATAGAGAGGACGACTCCGTAGGACCAAACTTCGATCCACATGCAGACCCCAGGGAACGACGAAGGATTCGCTATGAATATCGAAACTTGATTACTAAAGTTCAAGGTCTGTTATGATTTATCCTCGTAGAAAGCATGATATTCAATTAAGTCGATGAGATCAAGATATTTAAATAATTAACACCATTATGATTACTGATGTTTTTCACGTGAACGTTGGTGGGAGCTGGTTGGTGGTGCGATTTCGCTTTGTGTTAATTAACTGTCTTGGAAACAGTTTTCATATTAATTTAGACTGGGGCAGAAATAACGGAAGTGCGCTCTGGGTTTTGCCGTAGTCATCATAGAATGCATATCAAGACTTCTAGCGTTAGAGTGTATTTACCATCTGGAAGCTCGTTACTGGGTTCCCCAAATTAGAAATAAGGCTAGCTAATTTATCAGTTTGGTCAAAAGATGCATTCAAAATTCCTAAACAAGTGGCCACACTGACTTGAGAATTTTCTTGTTTGTAGTTGTTAAATATTGGCCTGAGGATTATGTTATTGCATACCCAGGAGACCCTGAGCGCCCGAGTCTATGAACTGTCAGTTCGTTATGAGCCTGCTTTTCACAGCTGTGTAATTTTAAGTTTATACACAAGTTTTTTCGAAAAGGTGTACTGTAAATTTTTTTGCTATTCTTGTCAAGCCATTGGTTTGAGCTTGTCCAGTGAATTTGTTTTTGTCTTAAGAATAATCTAGTTTATATTGAACAAGTAAACTTGTGTTGTTTTTATGCAATTCTGTCTTTGGACTGCATTGTTGACGTTTTCTATAAAACTTTCTACCAATCTGTCTCATCTATGACTTATTGGCTAGTGTCTGTTAGTTAAAATATTCTTAACCTGTTGATTGTGAACAATGTTTGTTATTTTCTCTTGTTCTTTTTGTACATATAAGAAATTGATTAAGCTGTACAATGGTAAATAGAGATAAAACCTAACATTTTGGCCAACTGTACTTGTCTGAGTAAAATGGACTATTTTAGAGAGTCTCAAATGTTGGTTTTTATCATTTTTTATATGGTGTTAAGCTTAAACAATTTTTTATGTATACTTTTATTTGATTCACCAACACAGCCTCATTTTTATCCTTTTTGTACCAGGAAGTAAAAAACTGAAGCTAAATGTGTTTGTTAAGAATGCTCTACCAGTGGTCATTCTATGAATCAAACTACTCCAGCTGATTTTAGTAATACTTTCTTGTAGAAAATCGCCATGATTTTGTTAAACCAGAGTCTGAAGGCTTACACAAGGCTCTTGACCAGGCAGAGGAACTTCACAAAAAAGGTAAATTTTGTTGACTTTTTGGCCAAAAGTTTTCGTGATGAAGTGTATACAATGTAGTGTATCAGACTCTCACTGTTTTACTGTTGTATTGATGCCAAAACCTTGTACAGTCTTGTTTTCTAAATTTCAGTATTTTGATCCCCTTTATAAACAACTTTTCTCAATCTCTTCCTGTTAAATAGAATTAGTTCATGTTGTTTGAGGAGGCTGAAAAGTTGCCCCCTAGTTTCAAGATTATTATTAAATTATTAAAGTTAGAAGAATAAATTATTGTACTAACCCACTAAATGCCTTCATTATTTTTTATTTGAATGGAGGGAAGTGAATTTTTGGAAGGACGTAAAACGACAGTAGAAGGGTTTAAAAGATCTTTATCCAGTTGATTACCGGTACTCCTAAGTCTGCTTCAGATAAATGTTTATTTTTTAGCAATTTAGTCCATCAGTGTTGATTTAATCCAGTATGTTTTCAACACATTTATGAATAGTAGAGTGAGGTGGCTTGTTTACTAAACAAGGATAACAATACTGTACAGTTTCTTGTTAAGGCTGCAAGAAAGACTCTGTGCTAAAACCAGAACTTCTTGATTGCTAAACTAGCAGTCATGGCATTAGTTCCAGCTATTTAAGGTGCTGAAGCAAAAGGCAAGGGTATTTGAATGGAATACGAATTTTGTGTAGACTGGGGTTATCATAGTCCATTCTTGCTAATAAATTACTGGCTTTCTACATCTCATTATGCAGGTGCATAATTTTTCAGTTCTTCCTTTACTAACACTTTGTATTTTTTGTAGTTACAGCACCGAGAGAAGCTGTGTTGGATGCAAACTTTCTTGTGTTAGCAGCCAATTTGGGGTCAGAGCAAGCCCAGCAGCTGCAGACAGATTTTGTGACGTTTGATCCCGGCCTTTTTGCAGAAAAACTGGTAAGAAGAACTTCAACTTGATTTTTTGTGGCTACTGCCTTCTGGGAAGGCTGTAGCCATAATGTCATAGTGCAGGTTCCGAACGTAAGTAAGGGCATAAGGAAAAGCACTTTTTGACCAATCACCAGATATCGTTTGGGCATCGTATAATTTTGTTTAGCTGAATATGATCGCCGACTTTGTCATCCACATGGTACAGAAATTATTTATCTCGGCCATCGCTCCGAGGAGAAGATTGAGTTTATTCCATTTTGGTTCGACAATCATTCAAGCACAGCTATCAGCATTTACAGAGAACTTTTTGATAAAGAATTGTTCCATTT
>JAOBRD021031862.1:0-11631 GCA_027575215.2 Hydrozoanthus sils | reverse complement strand
CAGTGTGCACAATTCATTTTTTAAGCAACGAGCTGACTGGAAATGGGTACTATATTGTTTTTTCAAATCTGACCAGTAAAATGACACTCAGGCCTCATGGTTCAGAAGGAAATAAGGCTGTATTGAACCCTAAAAATAGTTTGAGCCTGCGTGTCAACATTGTTGGGCCTCATCAGCACAGCATATAGTTAACAACAGGCTCAAATTCCCACAAAGAGAGAATACTAAAAATTGTGTCTTTATATTTTCTACCCACCTCACTTATTTCCTCTGCTGTTTTGGTTTCTAATCTGTTGAGATGCATAATTGAATCCAGAGTCTAATGGAAAGAACAACTTGAATGAAAAAACAATTTAATCAAGTCCAGTGAATACCAAGATTCGAAAAATTGACAAATGATTGACATTTTCACTTGTTCAAAGCCCATAGCTCAATGCCTTGAAAACTCAACCAGTAACATAATGGCCTGTATGAGCTCATCAAGTCAAAACTTACAACAGTTTGCAGAAGATCACTCGATTATACCTCATCATTATTAAGAAAGCTGAAACAAAGATATTTTCTCAAGTCTTACACTAAGCTAGTATCTAACTAGACAAAAACAATTTTGTGCTGTTATTTTTAAGTTTGTAAACAAAAATCTAAAGCATTTATGTAAGTTATGGCTCATTTAGTTAAATTCATGACTTATATATAATAACATACTGTATTATCAATTTTTAATAAAAATGCTAACTGGATAAGACAACGCTTCACTGCCATCTGGACAACATTATTTTGTTGTGTTAAAACTTTGATACTGTACAAATGAAACAGGAGATGTTTAAGTTCATAAAAACAAAAAACACACAACAGATGTGTACCTTTTCCTTGTAATTTGACTTTGCCCCACTTTCTGATGTCATTCTCATCCCAAACTAGAAATCACAAAAAATGTTCCAATTGTTTTTGATTTTTAATGAAATTCTATGCTGTCAATAACATGAATGTTAGCAACAAGACTTTCTCCAATACTGTCTGCTAAATCATGGATAAAAAATGTACTCAAAACCTTTTAAAATCAGCTTGGCCTCAAACACCAAAAGATGAATAACTGCAGTTGTGATGACAATACATTTGTATAAATGCATGTGTACATACTGTAAATAACTAGTTGCTGCCAGAGCGATAGCGACAGAAGCAGTTTCTATTCCAGCAGAAAAACTCGATTTTTACTTATGGTTTTCCGTCTACTTTCCATATATAGTTGGTTTGGCCTCTCAAAGCCAATCAGGGGAGTGAACTCATGGGTTTTTTTTGCTTCCAGTATTAGTGGTGTTCTACGGTTGGTTTGACCACTGTAGGCCAATCAGCTTCTGTGTAAGGTTTGTTTGTTGGTTTCCTTTGTCAAACACTTGGTTGGAGTATGTGCAATCAACACGAGTGGTCTTTGAGAGAAAGGTTAAATAAGGTAAGAATGATGCATGAAATTCACAGCAAGAAAGCATTCATCAAGCATCTGAAAGCTTTAACTAGCTTTCGAGAGGAAGGCAATGTGCTTTTATGGCTTTTTCTTCTTTCTTATGCAACGAAAAGCATCCCTGTCAACTTGCGAACACAATCAGTTATTGATCGAATTCACAGCATGTTAATTCAAACAATTTAGTATTTACCCTTGCATTCTCGATAATCAGGCAGCACTTCATTCTTTTTTAAGAACTACTAGTTAACTAGTATATAGCTACAGTAAAGTGCAAAACAGTCTCTTGTTTTGCCTGGAGACCGAAAATCCAAACACATTTATCAAATGGGAGCCTGGGAATGGACATGCAGATGGGAACAAAAAGGAATGGCCTTTATGCATGATGACATCAAAAGTGCATCAAAAAGAGGCTTGGTTTTGAAATGCTATGTGGGATCGCAGGAGTTTTGGATCTATTTTAACTGTTTTTTTTTTCTGTTCAACAATTTGTTATGTTTGTTCTACAATGTTTATTCACTGGAAATTTTGTTAAAAATTACATATATGTAGCAAGTAAGCATTGCCACCAAGCCTCATTTTAGAGCAGGAAAACACTATAGTGTCGTCATCATGCATTCATGAGTTCTATTGGGACAATCCATTCCTTTTTGCTCCCCTTTTCGCATCTATTTTCTCTTCCAAGGCTCCCATTTGACAAACTTGGATTTTCAATCTTCTGGTGAAGAAGTTCATAGAATACCTTCTGACTGTCCCTTATCTTCTGCTTGAACTGTTCAGCTGCAATCTGAACTCTTGGGTCTGGCCTGAACTTGTCTTTTTTAATCTGTGATTCATTGCTACTATAAAAAAATGCATCCATTGGCAATCATACTTTCGAAAATAACAACAACACTAAATAGCATGTATGTTACACGGCAAAAAATAAATAATTCTATAGCTGCTCCAGATATAAGGTGACCACCTGTTAACTGGTTCTACACAACAAGGATTCCAGTAAGTAAGTAAACAATTTAAAATTATTGAGGTGGACTAAAAGCTATTGTATTCCTCAAAGAAACTTGGTAAAAAAATAAAGATGTTCTCAAATTGTTGAATTAATATTTTTTTTGTTCTACCCAGCTATAAGAGATACTGATTGTGTGTTGTGACATAACAAATTTAAAAAAATTGTCATTTCTTATTAATATGATGTATAAAATTAATAAAATCAATTACAAACGGTTAAGAACAAAATGGTTTATCTTCAGGAATAAATCTCACTGATTTATATATTCTAAATTGTTATTATAGGTGGTGTTTGGTGTTGTGGGTGATTGAGGGGGGAGGGGGGGTCATGCAAATGTATGTTTTGGCTTGTAGGGGGGTGATAAATAAAAAATTTCTGGGGAAATTGGGCAGGGGGAGGGGGGTCTTAATGCAATATTTTCCAGTGATTGTTTAGAAACCACCAGCCCCCTCCTTCCCAACACCCCACTCCCCCAGCCTTGTCAATAAATCTTTGACTCCTCCTGGACAGGTCATTAACCCATCACAGGTTAGCCCCCAGCAAAAGCTGGGGTAAAACTTCTGTTTTGTCACTTTTGGGGCATACTTATGAATTCAAGTTCCAAAACCTAAATATTCGTTACTATATCCGTGGCTTAAGCATTCTTAAACTGTATGTAAAATTAAGTACACCCTAGTACGGAAGTTATCCCAGGGCTGATCATGAGGACACAATCTGACCGGGGCTCGAACTCGCGACCCTCGGACTGCGAGTTGAACACGCTGACCGCTCGGCCCCTGCGCCTTTCGTAACAGAACTTGTAATAATCCTTAAACGCGCACCATTCACGGCGACAGAACTTTGCCAGCTTCGAATTTATGTTTCACTTGCCTTTCTCCTGCCACTGCAGATTCGTCAGTTTTAACCAGCTTGATCTTGTCGGCATATTTGCTATAAAACGGGTTTGTGACAAGTTCTTCTTCTTTCATCAACAAACTGCTCGTGCAAATTCCATTAGACCTGAGTAAATATCTCGGTTGCACCATGGAGTGTGTTCTGGAGGAAGAACACCGTCCAACACATTTCTGCAACATATAAACAAATCGGCGAAGGTTGCGTGGTCTGTTCGCCATTTTCCGGTCTACAAATTCTTTACTTCGTATAAGATACCATATACCCTCTCAGATGTCCGCTGACCAACTGTAATGGTTGTTTCTTTCACAGAAAGTCTTAGCTGCAGTCCCAAGGGTGGGTACTTGGTCTGGAATATGCCCAATGTGCTAGATGCTAGGGGTGTGCCTCCTAAGCCCCCAAACCCTGACCCTATCGTTGGGCGCGCGGCGGGTATATTGGGGGAGGGAGGTACAATCGGAAATTCCGAAAAATATTGGCCCCCCAACCAAATTATTGTGGGGGAAAGGGGGGGATGCAGTCCCTCTTGGTTCCGCCGCCTTGCCTATTCATGTTCATGACAACTGGTAAAATCTTGGAAATCTGTACCCTATTCAAGAGAAACACAGAAAAACATATACCTTATTCAAGACTGAAGGCTAAAATGCTAATCGTTATTCTTGTAAATTATTGTAAATGACGAAAATGATGAAGAATTTACTATCCAAAACAGGCAAAACATCACTAGAACAATGCTGTCGTAAACTCGAAATCCAGGCAACGCTATATCAGCGGTTCTTTTTATGTGTTTTTTTTTTCTTTTCTCAAGTTCATTAGGTCCAATAGGGTCAAATATCGCTACCCTGTGTAAGACAATATATGTGCAAAAAGTGAAGCACAAGTGATAAACCCTCTTGTTGCAGCAAACTGAAAGTGATAAATTCTCTTGATTACGTATTGAGTGTACTTGGAACGGAAAGTAGCACGTTGGTCGCAGTTGTGCTAAGCTCACCTGGACTTGAAAAATCGGACAGACTGCAGTACGCCTTTAATACGGTGTTTGACCAACCCGCGCAATAGTCGGGTAGCAAGACAAGCTGACCCGTGCTACACGACTTTAGCTCGAGCTAATTGAGGTTTGTTTCATTCGCCGTGCTTAACTCTTGTCAGAGTCGAGCCTTAGCACGCTGTAGCAGGGTGTTTGACCAACCCGCGCCATAGTCGGGTAGCACGACAATCTGATCCGTGCTTCACGACTTTAGCTCGAACCAATTGAGGTTTGTTTCACACGCCGTGCTTAACTCTTGTCAGAGTCGTGCCTAAGCGCGTTGTAGCACGGTGTTTTAAAACCAACCCGCGCCATAGTTGGGTAACACGACAAGCTGACCCGTGCTACACGACTTTAGCTCGAGATAATTGAGGTTTGTTTCTGACGCCGTGCTTAACTCGTTTCAGAGTCGGGCTAGCTTAGCACGAATGTAACATGCTGGCTTTCAGTTTGAAACGGGCCTTAGTCTCCGAGCTTGAACCTCTTTAGATATAAATTCGTCTCTCAGCATACAAGACTAGGAATATTATCAAATCACTACGAGAAATGTATATAAGAAATTATCATTTTATCATCTGTTCAGTTTAACGACGAGGTTGACCAGGTTGTGCGATTGCTGTAAAGTCGAGTGCAACCGCTGTTATCAACACTATTAGTCGGCACCAGCTTCGGAAATATGCCACTTCCTGAACGAGGACCCTCAACTGTTTTGTGGTCGAGGAACTGGTCCATGAAACCATCATTTACCAAGTGCAGTTGTTTCGAAATTTTCCAAACATCCTATAAAATCAGTGAACTCAACGTACAGGCCATTCAACTCTTTAACGTGGTTGAAATTAGTTTAAGTCTCGAAAGACTTGAGCTCAATTTGCTGAACAACTTTTAACACCGTCACATTGCCTTAAATGACTCAAGCCACGAAGTTGTTTCGCAGAAAACTTATCTAAATCAAAGTCTCTGTGTCCATTTCATGGATGGGGAAAAGTTTTATAACAGAATTCATTACAATTGAATTCACGATAACTGTATGCGACGTTGGCTAAGTCGGTAAGAACTGTGACTCCAACTAGCGTGAGGCTCCAAGTTCGATCCCCGGCCTTATAGAGTGTTGAACATTTGTGCGCCTTTAACTCTTTCGCCACACCGTCCGTGTACAGGGACGTTAAGCCGTTTTCCCAGCTTTTAATCTTCATTCAACTTAACCAATGTAGCAACACGAAACAAGAGTCTCAGTTTAAGGTTAGTTTCTGGAATACTTTATTTCAAAGTTCCACGCTTGATCGTATAAATACAAATAAATACAAACAACCATGAACTGAAACAGTCACTACGCTTAATTAATAAATACAAATTTTGTTAAAACGAGAATGGTTTTAAAACACTTCTATAATCCTAAATCACATCCTTAACAGATCCTTTTCTTCATCTAAGGCTTGTTTAAGCAGTTCCTCTCATAAATATAGACAGTTAGCTAATAACTATAAAGCCGTTTCAAACGACGAACTAACGCCGCGCTTACATCGTGTCGAACTCAACTGAAGTGCGACTAAAGTTCGACGTTTGAAACCAAGTTGAGTTAGGAGTCGTGTAGCACGACGTCGACTACCTTCGTCTTGTTACACAACTCTGGCTGGACGTGGTTTCAAAGTCGCACTTCAGGTGAGTTTGACAAGACGTAAACGCGACATTAGTTCGCCTTTTGAAACGGGCCTAAGAGAGACAAGGTTGACTTTAACTTGAGATAAACTTTGAATAAATAAACTTTTTCTCGATCACAAGTAATAGGAATAACCTCCGTGTTTTACCGTCGTTGTGACATCATTTGCTGTTAAGAAACCAACAAAGAGCAATTAATTTCAAATTAAGAAAGAATAACATCAAAGAATTTTAGTTTCAAATTTAAATCGAATTTTAATCGAGTTTCATTCAATTAATCTATTGGCTAGTTTATTAATTTTAGTTATTAAAACAAGAATCTAAACAATTTGTTCTCGTTTAACCACTTTACAATGAAGTCACACTCCCTCAACCTGATTCTGTTTTATGTAGGTACATTCCACTTAGAGAAAAAGACACAAGGTAGAAAATTTACCCTTGCTGAGTGAATCCGGATATACGCAGGTGGGGGTCTACCGCTGACATACACTCTTGCAGCTCCGCCAACTGGCCTCGCTGGGAAAATACACAGCTCGTATTCAGTAAACAGCGAGAACAATGAAAGATATGTACAACCATTTTAAAGGACACATGTTGGAAACCAATCTTTCTTATAATAAACGATGAACAGTCTGTCTGTTATGTAATATTTAAAATAAGTGAAGTAGATTTTTAAGTTCTGATGTTTTTAACCGTGCATAAATAAAGTTACCAGTAATTATCAGTCTAAAAGCTTGTTAATTAAACAGAGCTAAAAAATTCCCAAGCTGAGATTTATTAAATCAAGTTTAAATTAATTTTTGGAATGATTCAAATACAATAGATTTAAACAAGAATGTAATTGTCGCGCTTGAGTAATCTGGCTGGTGATGAAAAGTCAGCAGAGTTGCACATATGTGGCACTAAGGCCTCACGGGTCAGAAGGAACTAAGCCTGTACTGAGCCATAAAAATAGTTTGAGCCTGAGTGTTGGCAACCGTAGACAGCTGTTTCGGCCATGTTGGGTCTTGTCAACTCGGAATAGCTAACAAACAGGCTGGAGTTCCCACAGAAAAGAGGGGATAAAAAAGAATGTAAATGTTGTGTTTGTGGGATCTGGTTTCTTATGAAAAATCAGCAGTGTTACACAAACATACCAATGATATGAAGACAGCTAGTAAAATGACACTAAAGCCTCAAGGGTCAGAAGGAACTAAGCCTGTACTGAACCCTAAGAACAGTTTGAACCCGAGTGTTAGCAGCCGTCGACAGCTGTTCTGGCCTCACCACCGCGGCAAAGCTAACAAACAGGCTCAAATTCCCACAAAACGAGGAGATAAACAAGAATGTAAATGTTGCACTTGTGGGATCTGGCTTGTGGTGAAAATCAGCAGTATTGCATACACGTGCTGATGATGTGGAGACAGTAAGTAAAAGGGCACTGAGGCCTAACGAGTTACAAGAAAAGAGTCTGTACTGAACCCTAAAAACATATTTAACATGCTGGTGATTATTGGTGGCCTTTTAACCCTTTCGGCCCCAAATGACGTCAAACGAGTCGCTGTTGCTAGATGCACCCAACTAGAACCCATCCTTTTCATAATACATAATGCTTTTTATCTTAAGTTTTTTTGTATGATCAAAAAAAGTTGATATGCTGACCCTCTTAGAAAGAGGTAAGACTCTTACCCTGTGTCGATGTAGCCGGCCTTGAAACCGGTCGAGACGATCTATTTACGGGGCTTGTTGTTCGCCTAAATGAAAAACAAAATAAAGACGCATTTAAACTGCGGGCTATAGGATACATTGACTGCTAATGTAATGAAAACGCAAAAGTATCAAATGAAGTCATTTAAACCTTAAACTGATGCTTGTGTTCTTCTTTTTGTTCGAGAACTTGGCTTATTGTTAACTGCCGCGATCTTGATAGCGTTGTACTGATCCGTTTATCGCCATTCACTTATTTAAGTTGTTCTAGTCCAAAGGGCGTCGACAATCACTGGCACTACTTTGACTTATTATCAATATCATTATTTTTATTATCTTTTTAACTATTATCAACATCATCATCATCATCATCATCACCGCAATCACCATTATCATCACCATTATCATCATCATCATTATCATCATCATCACCACCACCATTATCATCATCACCATCATTATCATCGTCACCATCATCATCATCATCATCATCACCACCATCATCATCATCGTCATTATCACCATTATCATCATCACTGCCACCACACTTATCATTATCATCACCACCACCATCATAATCAACATCATCATCATCATTACCATCACTATCATCATCATAATCATCAGCACCATCATTATCACCACCATCATTATCATCATCATCATTATCATCATCATCATCATCACCATCATTGTTATCATCACCACCACCATCATAATCCTCATCATCACCAACATCATTATCATCATCATCATCTACATCATCATCACCGCCATTATCATCATCATCACCGCCATTATCATCATCATCATCATCATCATCATCACTGTTATGTTATGCTATATCCCTTACCTTCTAACACCCAGAGTGGAAACTGGGGAAGATTTTGGTCTACGTGTCGTCTCCAGTCCTTCCATCCATCCGGGGACCGGGGTGGTCACATGCTTCAAGTTCATTCTGTTTATATCCTTTCCTCCTGCCAGCCAGGAGTCGGCTTGTTTGATAAGTACAGATCCAGCAGCCACAGGGGAAGAGGGTCGCTGTGGGGGAGGGGCTTCAGAGGGGCGAGGTTCCCTCTTACAGGCTGCACTGCCGATCCGTGAGGGGAGGCCACTAGTGGACGCCCGGGTCATGGCTTCTGTAGTTCTCCACGCATCTAGTCGGGCATTCTCAGTTACAGAAACCATTTCTTCATCGTGGTCGCTCAAAGGTGTCCTCAGCTTACCTTGCTCACTGTTGTTTATGGTCGAAAACAGTTCTAATCTTGGGTGTTCTCCAAAGCTTTGATGCAAGGGAGCCACGTCCGCGACACTAACACCCTCTGCCAATATGCCTTCATTCGGGTACCATAACTTCGTACTGTCACTTTGGTAAAGAAAGTTTATCAAAGATCAACAATACATAAAAGAAATGTAACTATTATCGAATGCAGTTGATAACTGACTGATGCAATTCTCTAAGAAACTACCTTACCTTAGTTTTAAAGACAAGAAGCAATGTTCCTTAAATTCATTTTTGGGGCTATCCACAACAGATTAAGGAAGCAACATTACGATCGCTTTTTATCTCCGTCTTGTTAATTTAAGATTGCAAATTCTTTATCTAAGTACGTGCCATTAGCTAAAGAATTTAGGCACAATTTGGTTTACTGATTCACCAATGATTGCTTAACTGTGTTGCTGTTTCACTTCATTTTGTTGGATACCTGTGATATCCCACGTTTAGGTTTATCGGCTCTGTTAGCCAACTAAAGTTCGGAAGCTGTACGAAGTGTGCCCGAATTAGCCCGAGAGGTCATTGACGGTAACCAGGGGAGACGATAACCGATTGACGAAATGCGACAATTGCTTAACTGAAGCACAAGCTAGTTGAGTGTGGACATGCAGCAAGTAAGCTCTTTGTTTAGGTAAGTTTAGTTACGAAGTCTTCGATATTTTCTCCTTTGATTTATTTGGGTTTTCGAAGGATGCGTTTAGCGAATTTTTCAAGTTTTGAAAGGCTTTTTTCCATTTATAGGCGAATTGAGCTGACTGCCCTTTGGAACAAGCGAGTCACACGGCGGCTTGTCAAATTCGAAGAGAAAACATGTTCACGTCCACGAAACAAGTGGTATGTCATCAAGGTGCACTTTTAATAAACGAAATTTGGAGTTTGTTTAAGTTTCCACTTCATAACTAAAATATTGTGTTTCAAATGTTTGTTCTATTGTATACATGAAGTTATTTGCGAATAAAGTTCGCAAGCTAAATTTGCTTGTCATGTTACATTAGCTGTCTTTTAATGTTTTTATGTAGGATACCTGCAGTATTTAACACTAATGCTGTTGCCTCTGTTAACTAGCTAGACATTCTAAAGCTGGACGACGTTTGCCCCAATAAGCCCGAGAAGTTATCAACAGCAATGAGGGTAGATGAGAACTTTTAAAAATGAACAAACATGGTAATAGACTAGACTTAAACATATCCACCGAACGAAACGCAAAAACTGATTGACAGAAGCACAAACTAGTCGAGCGTGCTGATATAGTCTGAATAACATTGAGAATGTGTTTCACCAATCGTACGTTTCTGTGGTATCTTACACATGTAGCCTTTGGCTGCCCATTTTTCCTTGCAATCATCTAGCTGGCACAAGGTGGTAAGGTGCCAGTCTATCCGCGGAAGAATGGGGTTCAAATATACTCTTAAGGCTGTTTACCTTGTAGTCTCAAGCTCGTCCTCCAGTGCGTAAGAGCCTGGCAAAGAAGAATCGAACAAGTAAGTGGTGTAATTGTGTAGCACTCGAAACAACAGAACAAATTACTTTAATTACGAAAATATTCCGACTATTAAATTTTCGGACAACAAAAAAGGTCCAAAAATATAATCGTACGAAAAAAAGTTTTAAATATGCTTAATTACCGACATAATATCACAACATTTTGAGGCCTTGTGTAGTCAGGAACCAATTTTAAAATACTTTAAAGTAGTTTTACAACGCGGGTTTCTTATCTTACATTACAATAACAGATTCCTGGAAGTCGACTAGTTCTTCTTCTGGGCCTGTCTTATCTTTTGAATCAAACCGTTTGACTGCTCTCGTCGTGTTTGGCGTTTCGCAGTAAACTAAAAATAGCAGATTAAAAGTAACACTTGCGTCGTTTTTATTGGTGCTCTTTGTAAACCAGTTAAGTTTTCTTTATAAGTTTTTTTGGTGTCGTCGTTTGTCCGAAATTTACGGGCAAAAATGTCCCAAAATTTTTTTTTCCGAAATTTAAAGTCCGAAAGTTTAATGTCCGAATATTATTTTTCGTAATTAAAGTAACTGAAAAATTACATAGCCAAACCAAGACTCGAGTATAACAGAGGAAACAGCCGGTGCACTGCTTGCGAATCAATACATCACGATAACTGAAATGATTTGAACCCAGGTACCCGCTACCAGAACCAGTGTCCTAACAACTTAATCAGACTACCATAGTACCGTAAAATCCCACTTTAAAGTCCCCCCCCGCCGGTTTTAAGGTCCCCGGATATAAGCCCATCCAATTGTGTTCCACAAACATTAAGAGCGTCACAATTTGCCTTTTTAGCCTGATCAACTAAATACGATTCCATTTTTCTCGTCACAAGAATGAGCTTCTTCAAATCTTGTTGCATAGTCTGACAATACCTCGAGAAGATCGTTTTTACACGGAAATTGAAAACGTTAAGGTTTGTAGTTTCTTTACTTTCATTCTGTTCCGTTCCAGTTGTCTAGTCGTTTAAGTCGGGTATATGGACGTTTTTCAAATATATTTTCCGTTTATTGTGACGCACAATAAATGTATTAGAAATGTAACTCAAAATGTAATGGTATGTTAGCTTTAATACGTTTCTCAGATCAGAACATTTTTATTCCGCTTATAAGACCCCCCCCCCGTT
>JAOBRD021031650.1:0-11633 GCA_027575215.2 Hydrozoanthus sils | reverse complement strand
CTACTACTACTACTACTACTACTACTACTACTACTACTACTACTACTACTACTACTACTATTACTACTACTACTACTCCTACTCCTGCTGCTGCTGCTGCTACTGCTGCTACTGTTACTAAGTAATATATATGAGCGGGATTACAATTCTAACTGAAAGCTTTTTTCTTCCAATAAGAGTGCACCCTTCAAAACTCTAC
This sequence comes from Hydrozoanthus sils, assembly GCA_027575215.2. Classification (NCBI taxonomy): domain Eukaryota; kingdom Metazoa; phylum Cnidaria; class Anthozoa; order Zoantharia; family Hydrozoanthidae; genus Hydrozoanthus; species Hydrozoanthus sils. Next base: position 11,434 of record JAOBRD021031650.1, on the reverse strand, counting down.
GGCCCTTTTAGGTGAGTGATTACAAGGTAGTTGTCAGTATGAACTCAGCCCCCCTCCCCCTTCCCTGCCGAAAAATCCCGACTGTTTTGCATACCCAAAGAAATTAAAACCCTTAAGATACTTTTGTACAGTCTGCTTAACGGAAAAAGAGGCTTGCAGTAATTATCGAAATCTTTGCTTGTAAACACTGCTGTAACACTCGACAGAATGTCGAAAATTTTTGCCCTCCAAATCTGTCCCAGCACCACCCACACTCTGAAAAATACACCTCAGGTCACAAATGGTTTTAAATCTCATCTTGTTTACTAAAAGACGACATTTTTTGACTTGTTTTCTGCTTGTATGAATATCACACCCCGCCAGGACGCTGGACCGAATGTACGATATCATCCCAGAAACAGTGGAACACTTTCCCTCAGGGCTAAAGGGAATCACAAGAATCTTTGGCTCGACAGTCTTCATGGTCGTACTAATTTTTGTCATTTGGTGAGTTTTGGGTCGACTGAAACTAACGCTTTAACAAAGTAACTTTAATGGCCTTTCAAGTTTCTCTAAGCCTTATAAACTTTAAAAAACAATGGGTGTGTAAGGCCTGGTGGGGAAGGGAGGAAATGGGATTTGAAAAACTTTAGTCCTGCTAAAAGGGCCTGAGATAACGTACGAAACAAGAAAGCAGTCTTCTTTAAGTCAACTTAGTATAGTTTGTAGCCATAATAATTCATACATGTTACAGGAAGAAGACACCACGTTCTTCCTAAATCTTGAACCAATCAGAACGCTAGAAACGCAATATTCGAGATTGAGAATTTAATAAAAATAAATATTCTAATTTCTCAATAAATGCCAAACATATTTGAAAATTCTACAGTGTACCAGGCTTACGAGAGGACAGACTGATGTAGGTTCGCCCAAGCAGATTTTTAGCTTACTTACTACTGCTTTTGTTAACCAAAACACTCATTCTAACTCACTCAACTCTACGAGGCGCGTAGGTCACATACAAGCGTTCTTCCGCTTTCTTCTGTTTCTTGCCAATTCTAAGTTCGCTCCAGGGTTTTCTCGTGTCCTCTAGTTCTTGCTCTGTAGATCTACGCCAAGTAGCTCTTGGTCTTCCTCTTTTCTTTTTCCATGAGGGTCCCAATTTAGGGCTCATCTTGTGATATATCTTCTGGTTTGCGCATTGTGTGGCCGATTCAACCTCATTTCCGGCGTAGAATTTGTCCCTCCACTCTTTCTTGCCCTTTCCATTATTTTCACACAGATCCTCGTTTCTGACTTTGTCGGACCACCTGATAGTAAGTATATGGTTCGCAAGTATTTGTTAACGAAAAGCGAACAATGTTACAAGTGTTTTAATCTATTAAATAAGTTTACTATGGGCTGACATATTCAATTCTATATAGATAGTGAATCACAGACGAAACTCGGTCGACATTGATTGCTGTTCTATCTCGTCTATTGTTTTAGTTTGGGGTTATATTTCTTCTACGCAACCTCCAAGGCTTACAAACGCATGATTGAGAAGTTGAAGGCTGAGCTTTCAGTGGTAGGTTGCTGTTCAGTTATATTTTTCGACGATGACGTTAATGATTTGGGTTGTATAGTGTGGTATGATATGATATGGTCTTGGTGATGAAATTGATTCTGACAGCGACAACTATGTATATATGATATATGATAGGCTCTCACGTAAAAAGTATGATAAATGATACGTTTGATATGGTGGGATATGCCGGATAGGATAGAAAGTGATATAGTGTGGTGCGATATGATATGATGTGATAAGATATAATATGTTGTTGTATGGTATGTAATGAGGTTGTGATGTGGTATACGATATATTAAGGTGTTGCTTGACATATGTTGTAGTATGGTATAATATAGTGAGGTACAATATGATATGGTATGATATAACATGGTGTGGCATGTAATAAGATGGTGTTGTATGACATGATATGTTGTAGTACGATGAGGATACTGTACTATAAAACCGTCACAAACCCAGCAGAGCTTTCAATCGAGTTTTCTACCAAATTGAGAAAAGAAATGGGACTCATTTCAATAGCAAATTATAGACGCCTCAAGAAAATTTTAAATTTGAGTACTGTATTTGTAAATATTACATAGGTCTGTAGATTTTTAAAAACATGTAAACTTGAGTTTTTCAATTTTATTGCCATTCAAGTCACTAATAAAACTTATTATAACTTTAGTATGATACGAAATGGTGTTGTATAATATGATATGGTGTAGCATGATGTGATATAGTGTTGTCTTACATGATATGATATGGTGTAAGATGTGGTGTGCTATGATATATGTTGTAGTATGATATGGTGCAATTTCATATATGATATGGTGTGGTATGATATCATGCAGTGTAGTATAACATAATATGGTGTGGTATAATATGATGTGGTTTGGAATATGATACGATGTGTTGTGGCATTATATGATATGATATGATACGATACGATATGATATGGTGTAGTATATATGACGTGGTGTGGTACGATATGATATGGTGTAGTATGATATGATATAGTGTTGTATGATAGGATATGAATTGGTGTAGTATGATATGGTATGGTATGATATAATATGGTGTAATATGATATGATATGGTGTAGTATGATATGGTATAGTGTGCACGTGGTATGATATGATATGAAATGGTTTAGTATGATATGGTATGGCGTGGTATGATATGGTATAGTGTGGTATAGTATGAAATGTGACGCCCTCCTAGCTGACAGTTTTTCTTTAAATTCGCGCCTTACATAAATAGCAGTGCTAACGATGTTTTTCATTTTAACTTTATAATACAGGAAACACAAGACAAGAAGTATCTCTTGCGCCATCTGACGACAGGGGGGAGTAGTGGTGGAGGGTCAAAAGAGGGGGGCAAGTGAACCCGTAAGGCTTAGCATCCTAAAAAAGGCAAATCACTGTCACTTTAACTTGCCAGTCACGTTGTAATTCAAAGGCCATTCCCAGAAATTTGTGAGTCACGTTGTAATTCAAAGACTATCCCCAGAAACATGTGAGTCACGTTGTAATTCAAAGACCAGCCCCAAAGAATTGCCAGTCACGTTGTAATTCAAAGGCTTTTCCCAGAACTTTACCAGTTACGTTGCAGACCAAAGACCTTTCCCAGAAACATGTAATTCACGTTGTAATCCAAAATGCATTCCAAGAAACTTTGCCAGTTACGATTTAATTCAAAGACCATTCCCAGAAACATGTGAATCACGTTGTAATTCAAAAACCATTCCCAAAAAATTGCCAGGCACGTTGAAAACTCAAAGACCATTCCCAGAAACTTGTGAGTCACGTTGCAACTCAAAGATCATTCCCAGAAATTTGCCAGTTACTTTGTAACTCAAAAACCATTACCAGAAACCTTGTCAGTTACGTAGTTCAAAGACCATTCCCAATACCTTGTGAGTCACGTTGTAACTCAAAAACCGTTCCCAGAAACTTTGCCAGTGCGTTGTAATTAAAAGACTATTCCCAGAAACATTTCAGTCACGTTGTAACTCAAAGACCATTCCCAGAAATTTGGCCAGTCACGCTGTAATTCAAAGAACATTCCTAGAAATTTAGCTAGTTACGTTGCAATTCAAAGACCATTCCCAGAAACTTTGCGAGTTACGTTGTAACTCAAAAGCCATATCAGAAACTTGCCAGTCACGTAACTCAAAGACTATTCCCATAAACATTCCAGTCACGTTGTAATTCAAAGATCATTCCCAGAAATTTTTGGGTTACGTTGTAACTCAAAGAGCATTCCCAGAAATTTAGCCAGTTACCTTGCAATTCAAAGACCATTCCCAGAAACTTTGCGAGTTACGTTGTAACTCAAAAGCCACATCAGAAACATGCCAGTCACGTAACTCAAAGACTATTCCCAGAAACATTTCAGTCACGTTGTTATTCAAAGATCATTCCCAGAAATTTTTGAGTTACGTTGTAACTCAAAGACCATTCCCAGAAATTTGGCCAGTCACGCTGTAATTTAAAGACCATTCCCAGAAACTTTGCCAGTTACCTTGTAATTCAAAGATCAATCCCAGAAACTTTGTCAGTTATGTTGTAAATCGAAGACCATTCCCAGAAACATGTCAGTCATGTTGTAATTCAAACCATTCCCAAAAAATTGCAAGTGCGTTGTAATTCAAAGATTATTCCCAGGAACATGTGAGTCACGTTGTTACCCAAAGACCATTCCCAGAAATATGTCAATCACGTTGCAATTCAAAGACCATTCCCAGAAACTTTGCGAGTTACGTTGTAACTCAAAAGCCATTTCAGAAACTTGCAAGTCACGTAACTCTATGACTATTCCAAGAAACATTTCAGTCACGTTATTCAAAGATCATTCCCAGAAATTTTTGAGTTACGTTGTAACTCAAAGACCATTCCCAGAAATTTGGCCAGTCACGCTGTAATTCAAAGACCATTCCCAGAAACTTTGTCAGTCACGTTGTAATTCAAACCATTCCCAAAAAATTGCAAGTGCGTTGTAATTCAAAGATTATTCCCAGGAACATGTGAGTCACGTTGTTACCCAAAGACCATTCCCAGAAATATGTCAATCACGTTGCAATTCAAAGACCAATCCCAGAAACTTTGCGAGTTACGTTGTAATTCAAAGACCTTACTCAGAAACATGTGAGTCATGTCGTAATTCAAACACCATTCCTAGAAACTTTGCCAGTTACGTTGTAACTCAAAGACCATTCACAAAAATGAGTTTTAATTTCTTTCGAATACTTTCAAGTGGTGCTATCGGATTTTCGGTCTTTAGATCGTTAACCAGATTTGCCCCTGCAAGCCAAATAAAACTAACCTGTAGCAATGTTAGGAAAAAAAGTAGATAAAATTTAAAGTTTCTTCGTAAGTTTTTATAACGTTTTAAGACACAAGCTCAAGCCATTCAGCCCTGCTGGCTATAGTTCCCAGAACTTCTCCTTTATGCTCCACTGCGCACTTCCTCTGGTAACTTCCCCAAACCCTTTCTACACCTCATACTCTCAACACTCAATACTCTCACAACTCTACAAACCATTTCTTTTAATAATGACAAATGTTTCAAACTTAAAAAGCGCTACCTGACATGTAATTATCAATACGTTGAACTGAGATTTAAAAAATCATATTGTTTCCCATCCTATAGCTTTTATTAAATCAACTTCCTTTTTAGTACCCCTTCCCCTCTCAAATCCTTTTTTTCAGAGGGGTTCAGTTCTAATCAACATCAATACTTAGAGTAGCAAACTTGGGCCCCAGTACCAAATCCGTTGTTGTCGTGCAACATTTGTAGTTTATTTTCATTCTTGGAGAGCAAGGATCTTCCGACTTAAAGTTTCCGTTTGCCATGAGGCTTTTTTCAAACTTCAGAAGCAACTTGAGATCTTCGGGGCTAAACAAGATTTGTGTGACGAGGCTAAGAACGGTGGAAGTGAAAGGTGTATTGATAGATTTCTCAAGTTGGTGGAGGAAATTGGTTCTGTTGCCAAACCCCTTGTGCAAGAAGATCATGCCCTCCCCGTTACTATGAACGACACCGTCGCGGCCGAACCCGCCTCTTGCAAGAATACCGCCTTTTCCAAACATCTTAAACATGGCATCTCCAACGAATGCGTCAACTGCGTTAAAGAGAAAAAAAATTGGTGTATAAGTGTAACCTTGCAGGACCACGTGCGAGATATCGTTAAAGAAGAGAAAGATCAATGGAGAAGGCAGGAAGAAACTAGAGAAGTTTGATCAAATAAGAGTTGTTGGGCAATGACAAAAAAACAGCCTTCTATATATTTTCTTAGTTTTTGGTCATTCCCGAGGTAGTTTACATAAAGAAACTGTCCTCAAAAAATATAACTTTCGATTATATCTCCATGCTTCGTACACAGCAATGCTGTGTATGACGTACAGTACAGGGCCTCGGAAGGCGCATCACGTAATCAACCCAGTCAGCATAAATAAGCTTTTTTACAATAAAATTTCTTAGTGAACCATATTTAGATAGTGCCTGTTAAATCTTCATAATGTTTGAGGGCAGAGCTTTTTTGCACTATGAAAATTAATACAGGCGATAGTTCTCATTACATTTAGATAGCTGCAACTGCCCAAGTTGGGTAAAATATTTTTTTTACGGGGATATACCGACACAAAAGAACACATGTTTTGGGGGTTCAGGTTGATCTTGTTCTTATTTAGCGGCTCATTTGGGAAAATTAGCCTGAAGGTATTCTTAAAATTGTTCCTAAAAATTAAATATTGAACAGGACTATACCAACACTCAACAGCTGAAATGTTATATTACGGTTTCTTTTCTTAGAGTGGATGGAACTAACTTCAACATCATGGCAAATTAATATCACATCAGGGGAGGGGTAGTAGTTCTTGTGATACACAACCAGCACCAGTCCTCCTCCCCCTCCCTCATATCGTGTACAATAACTAATGACCAGTCTCCAATCCTACAGCTTTTCATATAAGAACAATTTTCATTTTTCATGCTGAGTGTGTTCTTATGTCTATGGTACTTTTTAACCAAATTTCAGCCTGAGTGCTCTTGATCCACTCGCTCTTTTATTCGGGTTTTTGCTATACAACAAAGGGCCTGAATTAGGGCATGAAGTTCTCTGTTACATGGTTCCCTGTAATAAACCAAAAACGGCTGATCAATCTTTTAGTCCTGAATTTCATAATTCGGCAAGATTGTGAGACAATAGACCTTATTCATGATGACGCCACAATTAGCGTTTTCCTGCACTAAAACGAGGCTTGGTGGTGACATCTAATTGCTACGTGCAGCGAAACAACATTCCAGCGAACAAACATGATTAAACATGGTAGAACAGACATTACGGATTGCTGAACATTAAAAAGAGTTAAAACTGATCCAAAACTCCCGCGATCTCACATAGCATTTCGACACCAAATCTCACTTTGACACACTTTCGTACGTCATCTTGAATTAAGGCCTATTGTCAGGAATCAGATAAATATAATTTTAACCCTCACAATGAATATATATATAAAGTGCACTTTTACGACCCTTGGTTTCTCAGCGGGTCAGAATGGAAGCCACTCTATCGGCTACTGCACCGATGGTCAGCAAAGCAGATCTTTTGCCCAAGTAAAAGCGGATAGCGGTCAAGGCAAAAATTCAGAAAAAGATCTCCCTCACATTTACCTGGAAAATTTTGAATATCAGAGTGGAACATTCCAGTTTCATTATCAGTCTTAATCTCAGCGATTCGCGATCGTTTGTACCATACTGACTGCGGCTTGTCTGGTTCTTCCTTGGCGCTAAGGGCCTCCTTGAAATACCTCCTTATAGGTCTCGAGTGTAAACGAATCATGACTGTAAAATGAACCAGAACAAAACTGACTATAAGTGCCAACTACGTTACAGTTATTACTTATTTAAAATGCAACTAGTGCGGAAATCCAAGATCCAGGTTTTTAGTTTGCTGAAGGTTTGGTTGTCCCGAGTTGAGTCATTGACGTCATATGGGGATTCGCAACTCTGTAATGGCGGACGGATTTTTCACTCAGTTCATCGGGAAAATAAGACACTCGCAGAGCTCCTACACAATTTATCATTCTAGAAGTGTTAATTCTCCTTCTAATCTGTAGATTGGCATAGAAAAAGTTGAAAAAAATGTCGGTTTTCGCACTAGTAGCACTTTCAGTTTAACATTTAGAGGAAGTGTTAAGGCGCAATGTGACCAAACCAGAAAGGAAGTAGCTAAGAAAGTTAGCAAGTCTTGCGTGGCCTTAGATCACCAACAAGATGGATAAGCATTTTGTGAAAGGAGGCCGGAGGCCGAATCCGAGGCTTAATGATTAAGACCTTCCCAATGGTAAATGACACTATCCCTGATCCTAACTGTAACTGTCCCAATGGTAACTGACACTATCCCTGATCCCTAATCCTAACTGTAACTGTCCCAATGGTAACTGACACTTTCCCTGATCCCTGATCCTAACTGTAACTGTCCCAATGGTAACTGACACTATCCCCGATCCCTGATCTTAACTGTAACTGTCCCAATGGTAACTGACACTATCCCCTATCCCTGATTCTAACTGTGACTGTCCCAATGGTAACTGACACTATCCCCGATCCCTGATCCTAACTGTAACTTTCCCAATGGTAACTGACACTATCTCTGATCCCTGATCCTAACTGTAACTGTCCCAATGGTAACTGACACTATCCCCGATCCCTGATCCTAACTGTAACTGTCCTAATGGTAACTAACACTATCCCTGATCGAGCGCGGGGCTGAGCTTGATTGACAGCTTTTCCGCCAGAAGATAGTTTTCGCAACGAAGTGGTGGTTAGGGCCCACTTTGATGATGTTTTATATTATTCAACTTTTTTATTTTCATAACAACCATAATATCAACAACAGTTACCAGATCAAAGAACCTTAAAAGTTAGGCTTCGTAACAACGGAAAAACAATTCCAAACAAAACAAGTGACACCGTTGATATAGAACCCTTTTTAAACCGTGTCCCCCTCCCCCTCTCCCCCTTACAACACTGATGAATAACTCAATCTGTATACCGAAGGATAAAACAATTTTGAAATTGTCTGATCACACACTGATTGTTCTTAGCTTGTTCCAAGGGTTCATTAACCTCTTTTTATTCTTTTTTTGAACGACAGACAGTTGTCCCAGAAAAGAAGAAAAAGACGTTCATGGACCCTTGCTTGTTCTTAATTTGTGGGCAATCTCAGTTTGGGTGTACTTATAAAGTTTGTTCTTTCAAAAAAGGCGTGTATAACGGTAGTTATCTATAAACTTTGGATATTCCCTTCAACTTGAAACTGTGCAAAATGTTATTGATATTTCATACTCTTTTGGAGCCAGGAATCTACCAACAGCAATGCCTTAGTTCTTTGAGAAACACTTTTAAAACTTCTGTAATAAGCAAACCATCTACACTTTTACTTGGTAGGTGCTAATACAAATACAAGACTCTAAACTTGTTGGTCGAACTTTCAAATAGCAGCTGGTATGTTCGAAATTGAACGACATTTGTTACGTCCTTATAAAAAAAGCATTCCAGCCCAAAATCTGTATCATGATAAAGAAGACAGCAAACATGGCGTAACCTTATTGCAGCTCTCAGTCTTTCCGTACATAGTAAATCTTATCAATGGACTTTAATAACAGCTGTATGGGGTTCGAAATATATTAGTATTTTGTATATCATGTAAAAGCATATAATTCTCAGAAATTTTCTAGGCGGCTTTAAATCAAATTTAATGAAATGAGTTATCTACGTGCTCCCGACACATGCACTCATTATTCTTAGACTGACATAAGCTTCCTGCAAGCGTTTAGACGAGGACTGAACAGAAACAAAAACGAATCAACATCTATCTGTTTTCAAACAAAACGCATTAGTATGCTTTCTTGATGCTGGTTAAGACACTGGAAACCGTAAAGTGGTCGGACAGTAACTGCGTTTTAGGGGAAAATGAAGACGCGAAAAGGGATTGATTTGCATTGTCCCCTATAGAAACTGTAGATTTTAGTGCTTTTTTCGACTGGTTTCGGTGCAGGTTATATAAATGTTCTACTCAAAATACTCTTAGATGTTTATGAATTGTTTTTTTAAGGCTCACTGTTTACTTAATTTCTGGCGTTTGGAAGATGGAATAAAAGGGAGACAGAGCATGTTTTTGGACGCCATAATACGATTCCCTTCCCGAGCGACTCAAACTCAGCTTCCATGAAATCTCTCTTAATTTCTAGATTTCACTAAAGATACCAAATACCCTAACGGTACTAAATGAATACAATAATAGTATACTCACTTCGAAATGTGTTCTTGTAAAACTTCCATTTCACATCTGCCAGTTCCACATTCGAGAAAAGATGGAAACTACAAAGTAAAACGAGAAACCCCCCAGCTCTTTGCATCACCTCCTAATAATCCAAAAGGTTACACGGGAACGACGAGAGTGATGAAACCTTTTATCTGGTTATAATTGAAGATTGTGTATTCTGGTATTCTATTCTTAAGAGAACAATGTTACTAAGAAACAAACGGTAAACTGCAAAAATGTACACAATCTTGAAAGATTTAGCCGCCGATTTATTTGCGAAACTGTCTTATAGTTAGGATTTAATTTAATTTTGGTTTTCAAATTCGTTCTTTGTTGAGGCAATTGAGCTTTTTAAGAACAAAACGACAACCAGTCGTTGGTTAGGTTGAAGAATCTTAATGTTTTTTTTGTACAAAGTCTACTTAGGGGGAAGAGTTTGACCAACTTTTGACGTCATTTTTGCATCAAAAGAAAAAAGTACACGAGCGTGTTTACTTTTCTTCATATATTTTCTACGTTCCAAGAACAGTATTATCCATTAAGAAACGATTTCAATTATATTTCTTTAGACCAGAACTTTACTAGTTTGTTTCACTCTACAAGCCCAAATGGCATGTTATATACACCTGCCTGTTTGCTTCAAATTTAACAAGATCCCACATGCATGGGGATAATTTGGAACCTTTCACGCTACTATATATCCCATCTAACCTTTATACAAAACCCCGGTGTTTCCAGCTAAGGCCATTTAAAAAATTATCTCGGTTTATCATCAAAATTTTCAAAAATTCAGTGAGGGAAGCCGCTTTTCAACCGCCTTTTTTTGTCGTTTTTGGAGCAAACCACACTAAGTTTTGAAATACGAGTGCAAAACAGTTGTTTCAAAAAGAATCCAATCATCATATATAAAAGGGACTCATGCAGGTGTCGGCAAAATGCCGCCAACCGAATTGCTTGTCACTCTGTTTGTTGTTTCGCAAAATCCTAATATATATTTCTCTTATTTAAAAACAAAGTCAATGCGCTGGCAAAAATCAGTGCGAGCGCTGACGATAAGCCGGGATTTTTTTAAGTGGCCTTATCATTCCAAACTTCAGCAAAAAAGGTTTGTTCCATGAAATTGCAGTTGAATAAAAGTAATAATAATGATAACAATAGCAATAATAATTTGGTAACAATTTAGAGCTTATTTTCGGAGATTCTCAGTGCTTTTAATATTTATATTTCAAAACAAACAGCGCTTTGTAAAAAAAGCATAAACTGCCTCGCGTGTACAAAATCCAAATAATGCTCAGGTACCGTAACAGAAGACAGCGATCGATGCACAAAGTTTGAATAAGTATACTGCATTTTTTGTCTTCACATTTCTATCATTCTTTTTCTCAGGAATCGCTTTCAAAAACAGTGAAAAATTTGTTTAAAACGTTTATGAATCCGTTTTTCGATTCTTCGCGTATGGCCTGATGACATAGTGCCGACTTAGACGAAAACTGTTATTGAGTTTGTAACAAAGCCTCTTATATTGACAACCTCCACCGAGGATCTTACACTTTATATCCCCCCCCCCCCCCTCCTTT
>JAOBRD021031543.1:1340-11634 GCA_027575215.2 Hydrozoanthus sils | reverse complement strand
AAGACGTGTTGAATAACAGTTCTAAAGGTTTTGATAAGAAAGTCTTGATTAGCTTTAGCAGGTCAGTAGGTATACTGACCTGCTAAGAGATTTATTAAATTTAGAATAAAATCTTGTACGTACTTGGTTTCCATTTTCGGTTTTTGATTGCAATTACAAATCCCATGAACATGTAAAGCTCCACATCCCTCTACAAGAAAAACAATTTTGTGATCAGAACGATCGAATTGTGGTTCGTTGATTTGATAGGCCAGACACACTCACCCAGTCCATCTGACATTCATCATCTTCGGGAAAAAGCCATGAACAGAATGGTCGAAAATTTCGGAGAAGTACGTACGATAGGCAAGCAAGACTGTTTAGAATATAGTGCCCACAGAGAAAATCCTTTATAAACATTGCTAAATGGTATACACCTGTTAGAAAATCTAAACTCCAAAAAGTGATCGTCTGGTTTTTCTTTCTTTATGTACTTCAAATAGCTCCAGTAATGTGTACCACGATAGAACCGCTTACCCCAGATACCGTTGGCTCGAAATCCCCATGACAACCGATCTCAGTTCTCGGCAGGTGACGTCACCGTAGTATCAGCTGGAACGCCGATGTTGTAAACAACAAGCTACAAAGGCAATACTGACACATGTACAGACGCGGAAAATGAAACTAAAACTTTACTTATAATTCGTTAGTGCCTTTAAGACTGACTGCTACCAAGACATTTTGATGCCTGAACAAAGAACAAGTTCGGTTCGACATGGATTTCGTGAACACTTTGCCAGCTGAAATCGCACTGAAGATTTTTGAAACTCTGGATGTGAGAAGCCTTTGTCAGTCGTCACAGGTCTGTCACAACTGGCGATATTTTATCAACAATTGCGACCTTCTCTGGAGACCAAAATGCAACAAGTTCGATAAGAAAGACGTTGAGAGTGATATGAAGGAAGGGCTTAGATGGAGGGCGATTTTGATCCGAAATTACGGAATTAATGGCGTTAGACGGAGATGGGAGAAAGGATCGTTTAGCTCTCCTAAAACATTCGAGGAACTACCGGGTAACCATCTGTGCCCAATGAGCGCTGAAATCTGGGGAAGTATTCTGGATATTGAAATTAATAGAGACAGGATATCTAATAGAGCATGATGATCATCGAGAAAGCAACAACCTGTTGCTGATCTACTGGACATATTCCAAACCATGACCCACTGTACTTCTTTGAATTCAGTCAAGACAATGCCGATATTGATAAAGGGGCTGTTGTTCGTCGAAAAATGCTTCGGATATAGTCCGTTGCAATTAAAATTAACAGGGTTTTTCAGTATTTAGAAAATACTAATTGTAAATATCGTTAATAAAACAGTTTAGAAATTTCTTTTAACGGTAAAAAAGAAAAGTTTTCATAGGAAAGATATAAAGCGTTTTTAAAACCAGACAACAACGAACTTTTGGGGTATTACCAGCAAGTATTTTCAAAGAGAGAGAGTAACAGAGTTCCTTAACATAGAAATATCAAGTGAATAAAAAACATCTGTCCATGAGTCCTTTTCAAAGGCCCAATTACCGGTATATGGAATTCACTACTCGCGGAATATCTTATTTTTAAAAAGCATTTGTTCAAAGTGAAACTTTAAGAGTATTTTAAGAAAGATAAAGCATAAGAACTTGGTTTTGCATTTTTTACTCATTTGTCAAATTAGTCCCATTCATTCTCAGTTAGTGTAGTCAGTTTTATTCATTTCTGCCACAAATCCTAAACAGATCTGTACAGTTAACAAATGCTTTGGGAGTTCCAAAAAACATGTAATATTTATGCCTTGTGGTTTCTAGAGACTCTGCACCATACTGTTGTAACATACCCATAAAAAATTACACATAACTGTAATTTAGTGGTATAATAAATGAAAATAATTTAAAGTGAAAAAACAGCATATTTTGTAGTCAAAAACCAATGAAACCTTTTGAGAAAGTTAAACAGATTCTCCAGTGGTTGTTTTTGCAATTGAAACTATACTAGACATGGTGTTGGATTTGGTAATCATAATGCTGTTGAGCTCATGCAAGCTAATTGCTGTCAAAAGTTCCATTCATGCTCTGCAAACTAATTTTTTTTCGTTGCTAAAAAAATATCAAACAAAGAGTGTCAAATGTTTTATTTTTTTGTGGTCTTAGGGGATTTCTGTACTATATTTTTATTGATTCATCACTGTTTTTTGATTAATAACAGCATTACTTTCGCTTTTGCTGGTGACATTTTTGCCAAACCAAAAAAAGCAATTTTAATTTAAATAACCATATACCAAGGTAAAAGATACTTGCTGCTTCAGCCATGCCCACAGAATTGCCTATCTTTAAATCCAAAATAGCAAGTTGATTTGATCACTTATAGTATTAATCCAGTTCCAAAATTCAAAATATACATTCATGGCAATCTCTCAGTTTGAGCCTAGTTTGAAAAAACTTGTATTGGGAATAAGATTGACTTGGCTTCAGCAAATTAATTTCTAACACATGCATTTATCAACCAGCATTACAAGTAACCTATATTAAATTCAAGTGTGTCTGATCATCGCTGCAGCAAATCAAACCTGGCTAAATTACTCAAACATACGAATGCAGCAAGTAAAGTGAACAGATGCACAATGAGACCAAAACATTAACACTTTCTTCTTCTTTTATGCCAGTACTTCATAGCCTTGTGTTTCTTTCACCCCACCACAGATTTGATATCTGATAAATATTTTGCATCTTTCTTTTCTAAAGCCATAGCTACATGGTGCAATATTGCACACATTTGTGTAGCCACACAGTGAAATTGTTGCACGCAATGTTGCAGGAGTAGGATCAGTTTCTACTTTGCTCAACATTGCGTGCAACAATTTAAAGGTGGCTATACAGCACTTGTAATTCTCCCATTGCACACCACATTGCATGCAGTGTTGTGCTGTGTACCCACAGCTTTACACTTGCGCACGCCATGCCTTAAAGTCCCTATCAAACTTACTTTTTTAATTTCAGATGAAATGTAGAACCTTTTAGTAAAAGTAATTTTCGAAAATAAAACAGTTTCTCACTGTTCCTCTCACATTTTTCAGGCTTGAAAGTGCAATGCTGACATAGAAGGAGGTATGTGACGTAGCAAGAGGCATGAGGCAGTGATGATTTTTATTTTGCAAAACAATATTGATTCTGCCTACGACAGTCATATTGCCTTAACTTAAATCAATGAATTATTATCTTTTTCAATAGAAATAAAAATTTTGAAACAAAATCCACACAACTTGCTGCTACTTTGTCACAAGTTACAATTCCCTGGCCTGCTCTGTCAAAATTTATTTTCCAATCTTTTTTCAACTAAAAAGCATACCTAGACATGGAAATTTTCTTCTGTGATTCGATTTCTGATTTCATAGACGATAAACATCTTAATCTAAAAAGTAAAAAAATAAGCTTTATAGGGACTTTAAGCTAAACAAATAATTATGTTTAACAGTATATAATTTATGAAAATTATTTTAAAAACTTATATTTACAATAACCTTTGAAAATAAATAACACTGTTGTTACTATATCACTAACATGATTAATAAGTTACCTTACATTTTTTCCCTTTTTTATGCCTTACATTTCTAAATTATGACAAAAAATGCTTTAAAAACAGTTGAAAGGAAAAGAAGAACTTTGCATTTTTAAATTCAAACCTGAGTTTTTAAAAAAAAAACATAGCAAAACTTGAACATCTTCAAAAGTTTCCCATCACTTTGATACAGCTTTATTCACTTAAATATCCTTTCCATACTTTGGATAATAAATGCAATTCATAGATGTTGAAGCTTAGGTAAAAAATGATGAAAGACCTCAGTGGTTAAAAATGCCAGTAAAGTAGTCTCTTTGGTTGAAAAATATTTATAATAAGCTTTTTTTTTCCAACGTGCTTTACTCTTCAAAAATCCTGATTTTTGGAACTCTTGCTGCAATTCTATAAATTATTAATATTTTTTGCTTTTTTCTCAAATACATACATGGTATGTTCAAAATAGAGCAAAACAACAGCCTTAAGAGTTTTTGAATATAGTTTCTACACTTGTCTAATAAATAACCATTCTGCTAGATTAGTTTTATCTATTCATATAATCAGTGTGTATAACAGTATGCCTGAGCCAGTCTGCATTTTCCCAAATCATTAAGTGCAGTGCCCAGGGCAGCATATGTTGCACAATGTCCTTTGATATCACTCCATGCATCAAGCACTCCAAATGCCTTCTCAGCAATGTCACCATAGTTGATGTGATCTCTGTGAATTCCATCAATTTTGCTGGTTGAAAGTCCTAGCTTTCTTCCCAAAAATTTCCAATCTGTTATGATTTCCTTGGCTAAGTTGTTCAGCTCATCAGCTGTTGGGCATCCTGGCTTAAATGTGTTCATCAGCTTTGGCTGTTTTACTCTGGGCTCTCCTAAATACAACACCAATGTTAGAGGGTGTTACTTTCAAAATCTTTCATCTTTGTTAGAAAAATCAGAATTCAATTAAGACATAAGAAATAAAGTTGAAGCAGACTGTAGGATTTGATTTCAAGAAAAGGTCTCTATTAATTCTTTAGACTGTTCACTCCAATAACACCATCACAGTTAATTATTCTAGGGTAAGTGAATAACCATATACATAAATGATTGTTTTTGCAAAAAAAATCCATTCTAATTCATGACTGTACAATTATTAATTTTGGACATTTTCTACTCTATTCTAACCTTATTCAGGCCATACAAAAATTATTACTAAAATCTAGCCTTTCGAACACTTAATTCTGGAAGATTTTTCCACCCTGTACCATTATTCTGCTATTTTATTTAATATTATAAAATAAAAGAAATATAATGCACATTCTGACTGGCTGAGGTGATACACTCTAAATATGAATAGAGTGTGTCTGCATATGTCATCGCGGGGATTCATCGGCTATTTGTAAAATTAGCTTACATGCTCTGTTCAGTAATAGAAGCACTTATGAACTTTTAAGTTCACTCAAGAAGTGTGAGAAAAACTCGCCTGCGGATCGTTTTTCAAAGCACTTCTTTCGTGAACTAAAAAGTTCATTAGTGTTTCTATAACTGCACAGAGTGTGCACACTCGTTTTATATTTCATTATTATTCAGGACTCCTTCAAGTCCGTCAACTAGGGATAGTTCATATACTAAATGCTATCACTTCACTTACCAAAATCTGAATTACAGTTACAGGGCCTTTTTCCTTCTTCATATATTTCTTTGTCTTGGCTATCCATTATACTGGCAGTTGGATGTGTGTCTACAATAGAGTTAATTGTGTCCATAATATTAAGTACTAAATAAAATTTAGTTGTAATTGATTAATTTAACTATATTTCTGTGTTTATTATGTACTATACTTGCAAAAAAATGCACTTACAAACCATTTTCCTTATCATTGATAGCAAGTAGTTATTAGAAAAGTTGGTGAACAGTGTAGTGGTTGAGTTGTTAGACCGTTTTAACTTGTAGGTAATCCTAGGGTTGTGAGTTTAAACCCTGGTCAAACTGCTGTGCTGTGTCCTTGAGCAAGACAGTTTACCCGACTGGTTCCATTTGACTCAATGAAATAAATGAGTACCAGTTCTTCTGGGGTCTAACCTACAGTTGATTATTGACCTGTCCAGGGAGAGAGGGAGTCTCTCGTCTACTTAGCACTCCTTCTTTTCTTTCCCTGTAAACTCTCACTATGGCTGACAACACTACATTTTTTACTTGCCAGTGTATTTCAGTTAACAGAAATCAATGAATACAGTATACAACAAGCCACTTCTTGGTGGTAAGCCTGTGCAGAAACTGCAGACAAGTGTTAGCCACTTGGCTCAAGAAGGATTTAGTAATTTAGTTATTTGAAAAAGGTCTTGTTTCTTAAAATCAAAATGTTTAAAACATATGGGAAACCATTCAAAGACACTTGACAGGAAGAGGAAGCAGTACAAATTTATAGTATACATGCCAAGTGGATTTCTCTGATATTTCTGAAATATTGTTCACTTCTAATACACCAATTATAATTAACTATTAACTGTCCAAAATATATATTTGAATAAATCTTGTCATAATTTTATTTTCATTTTTAAGGACATTTTCAGTTGTTGCATTTCTTCACATTAACTTAGACTGCAAGGCTGTTGTTAGGGAAATATGTGAGGTAAAAGTTTGTTCTTCAACCCCAAAACTTAGCAAGTAACACCCTGCCCATTAGTAGGGTAGGTAGACCCCAAACCCCAAAACTCAGCACATAGTAAAGGCCTACCCCAAAATAGGGTATCCTTCACCCCAATGACAATTCTATTTTAGTCTGGGGAAGATGCCTGTACAACTTGAAATATAATGTAACATTGTTCTCTAGACCATACTTTAAATTTTAAGTCCAATCAATAATAATAGAAGTTGAAACAACATAATTTTTGCCTTAAATATAATTCTATCACTGAGGCAATAAACTTTCTTAGAATTACTTACATTTACCAGTGTTAAGATGAGACAAAATTTCACTACAAAGCGTGCCCTTGTTATAGAGTTCTTGCTCATTCCCTTTGTGGTGTACTGCAATCACTTCTAGGTTCTTTAAAACTGGAGAGCCGGATGACCCTGTGTCAGTGTCAGCCTTATAGTAGATGAAAGGTTTCTCAACTCTTATCACCTTTTCATGACTGAATTCTTTTGGCCGTCCTTTTGGATGTTGGAAAATCAAAACATTGTCTCCAATTTCAACTTCACCTTCGTCATCAAAGATAATTGGTGATACACCAAGCTGTAGGGCATCAACTTGTTTCTTCTCAATACCCACAAATGTGTAGTCAAGGTCCTGTAGAACATTTGAATGATTCAATCAAATGTCACATGACACTCAAAATAAAGTAACATTCTAGCTAGCTAAAAATAATACTACACTTTTTAAAATCAGGGTAGCTAGAATTACACAAGGTAATTTCATCCAGGCCCTATCTCTAAAAAAGTATAAAAAGTTATCTATCTGAGTGTTTAATAGTGTATAAGTGAAAGAAAAAGAAGGACACCCCAACCCTAACTTCCTTCCCTAGCAACATTAATTCCCTTCCCAGCTCCATATCATTCCCCACCCAGCTTACATATCATTAATATTCATGGTGAGTTTTCGTAAAGGTTATGATGAGATAACAGGGATAATGTAGGAGACTTGAGAACTTGATCAAAAGTCGCTTACACCATTTTTGTCTGGTGCAAAAATGTGATTTTGTTTGCAATACTAAATTCTGCCAAAAGTTAAGTAGAATAAAGTAAGGAGAGTTGACAATTTCATCAAAAGTAACATTATTTTTGTACTGGACCCTTCAATTTTATGCCAATAATATATATAGTTGTAATGTAATATTTGATTTTACTTGATGTACAAATTGTTTAGAAACATTCTTACAGAGAATTCTACTCCAAATTAATCATAACCCTCAAATCTCACATTAACTTTCTGGTACACATTTGACTGTATTTGTACATTTAACGTTCCCATACTATGAAATATATGCGTTTGAAATAAAACTGGCATAAAAACAAACTTTTTTGAAAAAAAAGTGGTTTTGAAAAAATCAATTAGGCAAAAAGCTGCACCACACTCTATTGCTTTTGAATTTAACAGTAATAATAATATCAAGGCCTCTTTTCAGTAAAATTTGATAACCTCATAAGTTGTTGTTCCCATTAGAAAAATACATGTGTGAACCAATATATTTTTCTATTAACTTTTTGTCCTATACACTGTTTACTTTTTCAAGTGAGAGGGGTTTTTCCAAGAAAAATTTATTTCTCAGTTGTTTCACTAAATTTGTTTTAACACAGATCAGACAGACCTTGTTTGTCCTGAAGACCAAGTTTGGCTGTAGCTTTACTTGTTTGCCTTGGTTTATATCGTCATAACCAAACACTACCACTGTTTTGACTGCTTCGTCCTCCGATCCGAGCACATGGTTGTTTGTAAACACACCGTACAGCTCGGGGCCATTTACTAGCTTCACTTTTGCATAAAAACCACTACTTCTCCTAAAATAAATGTTAAGAAATACTTCAATACAATTTTCGACAATATCCTTACATAAAACAAAGATAATCGCCTCAAATCCGATCTACGTACTTTACTTTATCTTTCTTTGTTTTGTTGTTGTCATAAACCGTAACAAAAGATTGCAGAAAGCAAACAGACTTGGACCTTGACTCGAGATCTTTTACGCTCTGTAGTCCATCTTTATCACTAGACACAAGTACCTCATTCCTTTCCATTTTGCCTTCCATGCTACTCTTAGTATCACAGCGATTTAAACAATGACGACTTTTACGACAATTCACAGAAGCAGACGGAATGCAAAGCAAATCTCCCGCGAGAAATACCGATTGCGCACGCGCAAAATGCTAGTACCCAGTTTTTTGTCGAGCCCACAGCATTGAGATGTTGAAGAGTCAACAATTTTTGTTACGTGTATTTTGCTTACGTTCTCGATCATTTTCTGTGTTTAAAATGCCTCAGATTGTTGTTCGGTCATTAAACGAAGAAAATCACTTGACGTTATCTTTTGATTATGGAGGAAAACAGCGCTTTATGAAGCGTGCCAAACTCGAGCTGCTTCAGAAAACTCTTCAACGAATCGGACTTACTCTCAGAAATAACAAAACGAAAGAAAAGAGAACAAAAAGAAATGATCCTGAATGTGTTTTAGACAACTCGATCAATGTAGAACTTTTCGAAAACGGAAAACGGGTAGAGGAGCAAACCACAAATGTCGATGCTTGGAAAGATGGCTGCGTTTTGAAGATTGGGGACCAAGATTACTCTGTAGAAGTGAATCCGCCCACTGTTACGGTGTTATTCATACCTAATAGTTTCATGGCTGGGTTCCCTGTGTTTCCAGTTGTTGAAGTTGAATTTGCTGAAAAACAATTTTGTCGGTTTCAGTGGTTCAAATCTGTACAACCTGTAGCAGCACCAGGTGCAACAAGTTCCAGCCAGGGTTGTGATGACAATAGTGTTCATTGGCAAAATGTTGGCAGTGAGTTTATCTTTACTCCAGCAGTTAAAGATATTGGTTGTAAGTTAAAGTTGGAGTGTGTACCATCAAGTAAGCAAAGAGAGGGTCAACCGAGACAAGTGGAAAGTTGTGCGACAGTATCGGCAGGACCTGGTTCATGTCCGTTTGATGAGCGACACCTGTACACCGACTGCAAGTTTGAAGGAACTGGAGAATTTCGAGTACTGTCATACAATATACTTGCAGATATTTATGCAACCGGAGAGTTTGCTGAAACTCATTTATACCCTTACTGCCCAAAATATGCTCTTGATATTCAGTATAGGAGACAGCTTTTGCTGAAGGAAATAATTGGTTATAATGCTGATATTATCTGCTTACAAGAGTGTGGCAGAACACTTTACAAACAAATGCTTTTACCAGCTTTAGAAGTGTTAGGGTACTTTGGGATGCTATTGTATAAAGCTGGAGAAGTTCCAGAAGGGGAGGCCATGTTTTTTAGAACAAGCAAGTTTCGTTTGGTAGCACAACACGATATAACATTTAAAGATGCTTTAGTCAAGGATAAGGCACATGAAAAAATGTTTGAAGTAA
Source organism: Hydrozoanthus sils (assembly GCA_027575215.2). Lineage (NCBI taxonomy): Eukaryota > Metazoa > Cnidaria > Anthozoa > Zoantharia > Hydrozoanthidae > Hydrozoanthus > Hydrozoanthus sils. The sequence continues at coordinate 2,001 of JAOBRD021031543.1, read as the reverse complement.
TTTCAGGCACCAAGCCCTTATTTGAAACTTTTCAAAGAAGAGGTCAAGTTGGTCAAGTTACCATTGTAGAATGTTTGGAAAAGCCTGGTCATTACCTTTGTGTTGCAAATACTCACCTATACTTCAAACCATATTCACCACATATTCGGCTTATTCAGAGTGGTATTCTTTTGAGACATGTTGAGGAAGTTATGGAGCAGTATGTGGGGAAGTTTACAGTTGGTGCATCAGAGGATTATCAAAACATCCAGGGAGGTAGCGGAAGTGCCGATCAAATGGCAGGTCATAGTGATTCCGGTACAACAATGGCCTCAACTACAATGCATGGTAGTTATAATCAAATGGCAGTGTTATTCTGTGGAGACTTCAACAGTAACCCTTTGTCTGCTGTGAAGGACCTTTTCACTAATGGCAAAGTTAGTTCAACCCATCCAGATTGGACTACTTGTGAAGAGAAAGATCAACATGTAACAACTTTGGAAATAGCTCACAACTTTAATCTTCTCAACTCATGTGATAGTTTACCCTTTACAAATTACACCACAGGTTACACTGGAGTTTTAGATTACATTTTCAGTGATGCCGATTTCTTTGAAGTTCAATCTGTAGTTCCAGTACCAGAGGCAAGTGAATTGGATGTTCATACCGCTCTTCCATCTGT
>JAOBRD021031432.1:0-5000 GCA_027575215.2 Hydrozoanthus sils | reverse complement strand
CGTGCGTATTATCGAAATTGTTTTATAACTGTGTTTTAGTCAAACTCTACTAATGATCTATTGTAACACTTTAGTGGGTTTATTTAAAAACGATTTATTTTTAAAATATGACATGCCACACGTCATGCGATGTACGGCACCATGTGTGCTGCCAATTCAACAAAGAAATAACAAGGTTTGCAGGCAGTTCTAAGATAATTGGAAGGAAAACTGTTTTTTAATTAAAAAAAGATGTTCACCACCAGACTTAAAATGGTACAAGTCAAGAAAGAAGGAGATCTTAAATGCCTGGATCTTGGCGACCCTAGTTGTTTATGATCGGAACTGTGCAGTTATTGAAATTTAATTCCGCACTCTGTTTGAAAAACCATCACCGAGCTGGCCGCTTGAAAACAACTTTTCCAGCTGCTCACTTGTAATGGGATTTTTATGAATGGTTTGGCCGACTGTTCCCTCTTTCAATAGCTTTTTTCAAACTGCGTTTAAAATTTCGTTTGCCTTTTCAAACTCTAAATCAATAACGACAGATTAAGGCTTAAAAACTTTTTCAAGTGTCGCTCAGTTGCGCCTCGTATGGATTTTAGCGACGAAACTTTGTATGGTTTTCCATCTTTTTGCCGCAGCAGACAAGTAAAATTTCTACAAACAGGTATTTAACTCTTTTTTGCTCCGTTCTGAGTTGAGTTTGGTTTGCAAACCAGTCTTTGAATTGAATTATTGCAATAATATTGTTTTTGTTTAAAATCATGTTCTGATCGTGTTTGTCAGAAACATTTTTAAAGTAAGACGTGAATTAAAATGGACTACACCCCTGCGAGCGACGAAAAGCAGCTTTTTGTGTCCCTATAATGAAATGACAAAACGATGGTTGCGATCCGAGTCCGGTTCACACTCGACACGACGACCGTTGGATTTGCTTGATAACCTCGTCGTGCAGTCTATGACCCCGCGAGTCCTTCGTTCGTCATCCTGACGAGGTTACCAAGCTGAATCCAACCGTCGTCGTGTCAAGTATGAATCGGACGTGGATCGCAACCATCATTTTGTCATTTCATTATACGTTCACGAAAAGCTGCTTTTCGTCGCTCGCAGAGGTGCTATTGTGTGGCTAAGGAATTTAAATGAAAGATAAACTATTTTCCTTGAATTCTGCGGTGGATTTGTGGCAGTGGGGAAATTTAAACTTGGGATTTTTTATAGTTCGTTCGGCAGGCTGACCCGACATAAAAGTTTGGCCTAGGTTTTCCTTCCCTCTATAAATGGAAAACCGGGATTAAAAAAAACACCTGGTTCGATATAAAACTTTAAAATAACTACACCAGGAGCAAACAACACAGGTATTGAGTAAATTAAAACATTTTTATTGGGAACTGTAACTATAAACTGCGTCTACGGATGTCTTGTAGAAAATCCCATACAAAATCCTTCATGTTTACGGTCATATATTAAGAAACTCGCGTCTTGAGCTTGGGCTGCCTGTGCTAGTAGTAGCAACGAAATGCAGAGGCAAACTAGACGCCGTAAAGGCGCTTATTGGGCTACCTGTTTGTCGAGTAGCCCTTGTTTGTACTTCACTTTTGATTGTAATAGTATCCCATTAACTGATTCATCAGATGCCGCCCCATTGTTATCTAGTGAGACACATAAAAACTCTCACAGAGCAAGCTTTTTGCTTTCCCGAGTACGATTCTGACCTCGCTAGGTACTGATTGTTTTTTTTATTGCTCGCTAACTAAAATGTCTTATAAAACAAAGAAAGTTATCTTTTATATTTTTTTTTCAAACATGTAAATTACAACGCTTGGCGGCCGCGCCAGGCAGCAGGAGTTAGAACATTTATCTTAAAAGTTGAATTAGGGTCCGGGTTTCGAGTCCGCAGTGGATGCGTCCTCATTTTTTTTTCGTTACATTTTTTTTTCTATCTTCTTTTCAAGAAAAAAACAACCTCACTTTAGCAGAAATAAGAAATGTTTCAAAAAAACACATAAACACGATATGAACAATCTCGTATATTGAAATATATAAAAATGTACTAGTTCGGCTGGCGACTTTCATATTCTCGTCCCAAATGCTGAAAAGTTGCCGTGGATAAGTGAGATAGAATATTTTCAACTTCAATATACTTCAAAATCATTATTTTACGGTAGGAATTGCCCGAGTCAAGTTACGGCGTAATCTCTTGTTGTATTTTTATATTTTCACCAGTAATCTCAACTGTAGTTTTTCTCATCATTTTGTCGACATCACAGAAACATTAACGCAACTAAACTTATCGATATTTTAACAACTACAACTCGACTATTGATTTTGACCAAATTGAAGAAAAGCAATTTTATTTAAAGTGAATATATAAATGTATAAAAGAGGCTCGTTTTTCCACAGAAATCCTTCTTCTGCAAAATCCAAAATGGCGATCTCGAGTTGATTTGATTTTGATCATATGTCACTTGAATTCCCATCTAGGGTGTTCATTTTCGATCATTTAGTATCTCATTTGTTTGCTTCGACATTTCCTTGAGTCAGCGAAACGAGCCGTTCATGTACGCCCATGACCATCGTTTGGTGTCGGTGAACCGCCAACACCGGTGTGCAAGAGTCAGATTGTTTACCGACATTTAAAAATTTCTTCTTTCAATCACCACAATCGAGCCTTCTTTCGGTCACCACGATAGAGCAAGAAATGAACCTTCGGTGAGTCGATCCAGAGTCCAAAAGAACATATGGCACAGCAAGGAACTATGGGATCGAACATTTGTCTGGTCGAAGATTACCACGGAAAACAAATGCAGATTATAACTGGGTTTATCACAGGTTGCCCAATAATAGACCCCACAACACGAACCTGCCATTGAATTCAAGGATCTGCAAAAGCTTAAAAACAGTGCAGTTTTTGTTGTTTGCTTCCCCACTCTTCTTTTTGAGATGCTTTTGGTTCAACATTGTTCTCTACTTTGGTCGTTCGAAGCGGTCGAGAAGCGGGTCGTAACAAAGTCTTTCATGTTCAACATGGATGCAAACGGAAGAAAACTCGCAACGTCGTTGCAACGACGAGACGTCAAAAAAAACCCATCCTGTTGCGAAAGTCAGAAGAAAACAGCCAGAATATACCAAACTGAAGATGAGAACAACGGCTATAAATTAAAGCACTGGAGTTTTACTTGGCAAAGAAAAACCCAAGTTGTACTGCTTTCTTCCACTGTATAATTGCAAAGTATTAAAACGTTGTTTACATTTGTTTACCGCTCAAAAGTCTAGATTAGTTCAGTGCGACTTCTGGCTCGTCTATCTTCTAGTCTGGATGATGTTTTATAATATAAGTTTTAAAATACAATTAACGCATATAAAAAGTAGTTTTAAAAGCTTCGCTAATCATTAAGAGTTTGGGTGAACTTTGCCAAACTTTTCGCGCCTTTGCACTTGCCTCAACTTCATTCACGATTACGCATGGTATGGAGAGTTTGTAACTTAATCAAAAAATAAAGTCCTCGGTTTTTGGATGAATCCTTCAATAGAAAATGAAACCTATATCATAAAAGAAATGGTTCATAAGTACCGCGTGCTTCCATCGAGTTATTGAGCACTTGGGAGGTAGCTTTAAGCACTCTAAAAGCTAGAGAAGCACTCAGCTTCGCTTCGTGCTTCTTCGGGGGATGAAGCGCAATGTTGGAATATGAATGTTCGCATATTTTTGGCCTCGGAATATAAATAATTGACTATTTTGACCTTGGAATATAGATATTAGGCCAGCCAGACCAGGAAATATGAATATTTGTGACAATTGGCCTCTTTAATAAGAATATTTGGAAAATATTCCGAAATGAGTATGAATACTCTGGTTCGAAGTATTCCACTTCATCCTCCGATGCTTCTCTTATACGCTTTTATCGTGCTTCCGCGTGTCCAATAACTCAATAGATACAAGCTACCTGTGAAACATTTCTTAAGTGGCTGTATACGTTACTGTAATCAAACATACGCAGTTTTTGTGATTGTAAAGGTTTTGCTGAATAAAGATGGGGGATGCAATCGAGTTCAAGCTGAGAAATAAGACGAAAAGCGAACGAATTGTGCGCCAAGCAAGGCCAAGGATAAAGAGAACAACTTTATGCCAAGTGACGCTGTTTCGGGGGATGACGCGGAATATTTCAAACCAGAATATTCATATTCATTTCGGAATATTTTCCAAATATTCATATTTCCTGGTCTGGCTGGCCTAATATTCATATTCCTAGGTCAAAATACCAAAAATATGCGAATATTCATATTCCGAAATTCCGCTTCATCCTCCGACGCTGTTATCTCTCTTTTCAGTTTCAATTTTTACGTAAAAATTATGTTTTAGCAAACCTTTGTGATTAGTTAAGAAACATCAAATCTGCACAACTTTAATGAGTTGGTTTAAAACAAACGCTTAAATTTTGGAGCTTCTTCGTTGATTACATAATAAGTTTTACTGATCTCATAACTATTGTTGTCTGGCCTTGAGGTGATTGCGCAAAACAAGGGAAAGTTTTCTACGGTAAATTAACAAGAAGCTTATCCGAACGTTATCACGAACGTAAAGATGACCGAGAGTTTTGGTCAAAAGCGAATAGAACTATGCCCCAAGCTAAGATAAGAATATATACAGAGAGAGAGAACTTAGCAGACAACTAGTGGTCCTTTTACCCCTCACCAAACAAACATCTTCCACTAGTGAGGTACGACCAGCTAGACCAATCGTTAAACCCTTTTCCAAAAGTTGACTCAACCTTTCGTTTTTATCTTTCATTGGCAGAAACTATACTTCTTGACGATGTTTGGCTGTGCAAGCAGAATAAACAACTCCAGAACGGCGGCTCTTATGTCCAGGGACACAGCCAGAAAGTTTTTAAGCGAAACTCGAAATTTCCAGGCTAGAAGAAAAGTTAAAACATGACAGTATCTCTCTCCTGAATGAAATGTGCGTAGCTTGGCAGAACCGAATTCCTTTTCAAAATATCAGTTTGATGGCGAGTGGA
>JAOBRD021031326.1:0-11635 GCA_027575215.2 Hydrozoanthus sils | reverse complement strand
ATGGTACATCTGCCACATAAGTGCCTTTTGAAAAGCAGGAGAACTTCTGACACAGAGAACAATATTTTGGTCAGCCATGTAACTAAGGATTGAACATCTGGGTTTGTCGGTTTGGTCCTCTTTAGTTAGACTTCAAGGAAGTGTGACATGACTCCAAAACACCTTGATAAATTCTGTGACAAGAACAAAGGTCCATGGGTTTCCCATGAGTTTAGGAATGGAATTGGGGGACTGTGACATCTGTAGGCAGGGTTGGAGCATTGCAAACTTGAGGAACATGAGAATGTACATAAAGCAGAAAAGGATATTAGCATTGGGCAGTGGTGGCACAGGCCTTTAATACCAGCATTCAGGAGGCAGAGACAGGCAAATCTTTATGAGTTCAAGGCCAGCACAGTCTACACAGCAAGTACCAGGATGGTCTCCAAAGGTACAGAGAAACCTTGTTTCAAAAAAAATGAAAAGAATGAAAGAAAGTAAAATTATGACCTTGCTGTCAAGTATATACTAAACAGGTTCACAGGGCTACTACATGGTTACTAGTTCAGCTGTGGAATAAGCAGTATTGTGAATAATGAATTGATATCATTACAGGATGGATTTACCCCACTGCTGCTAGCACTCCGAGAAAGGAAGCTCCTCATTGCAGAATATCTAATCACACATGGGGCAAATATTCATGCACATGATAAATATAAAAGGTACTATATTTTGATTTTTAAAACACCGCTGTGAATATAGTCTAGAATAGTAAAAAGTCACTTAATTTAGAAGTATTAAGTGAATTACTAGAAAAGATCATCAAAATGTCAGCTACTTATCTGAAAAATGTCTAGTCCATAAATGATCATAGGAATGGATGATGTATCCTCAGATTCATTTTTCCTATGATAATGAGATGCCTTCTTATTTAGATTTTTATTTTGTTAGGCATATAATCATCTATGAGCTGATAAGATTTACATTCGTTATACATTTTCAGTGTCAGTTCCAAATTTTGCAAGTTTGCAATCACACAACCTTGTGAACAATCTTTAAATTCCAAATACTTTTTGGTGGTGTGCAGAGAAAAAAACAGTACATCAATGCTGGTTGTAAATTTACACATGTGGAATGGTATCAGTCATTGGAAGCACTTATTTTTTACCATTAATTATTTGAAAATATTACTCCTGTTGTTTGTTGCACATGGCGATTCCTTATTGACAGTGAATTAGGGTAGGAAGGAAATGGCATTTTCCTTCCTATAAATCTTTCTATATTTAGGCAAATGGTCTCCACACAGTTAATCACCATAAATAATTAAGATACCAAGTATACTATAAATACCCCAGTGGGCCATGAAGTTTCCTGCTTGTTTTCTTCTTTTAGCCTTGGACATAGTTTATGATTTTGAAGTCAGTGCTTTCAAGGAGCTTAAATCTACTTAGTTCTTGCTCAATTCTACACACATAGCCCTTATACTGATTTGGTAAAATATTATAAATTCACCATCTCAATAATTTAATAGATTATTTCCTTCTAGAACAACACTCATGTATGCAGTGAAATGGGATTCTAAGAACCTTGTTGACCTCTTACTGAATAAAGGTGTTGAACACTCAGCAAGGGACAAATTTAGATGGAGTGCCCTGATGTATGCAACTGGGGGGAAACGCCGAGTGTAAGTATACAAGTAAATGTGCTAATTGACACTAAATATACGACTTACATATTTACCAAAGTTATATTTTAATTGGGAGTGATTTTGTTAACTAAATACATTTGTACCTATGTTACATTTTAACCAGGACTGACTTTATCATTTGAATACATTTGTACCCATGTTATATATTAACCAGGTGTGACTTCATTATTTAAATACAGTTTGAATGGGGTCATTGAAGTCAACTTCACATCCCCTGGGATAAGCAAAAATGTAGATTGGACAGGAAAAGCAATATTTACCGGAGACTATCTCAAGACTGATCTATGATGATCCAATAAATCTCACCCAGGGACTGAATGGACTAGGCATGTGTTTTACCAATGAGCTTCATGGCTATATTCTCTTAAAGCTTTAAAATCCTTGACTTTCAAGATTTCAGCTGGGTTTGTTTCATTCTAAGAATAATAGCAATGCATGGCACAGAATTTTCGTTTTGGAGTTAACTTTTTTCAGTCTTAACATTTCTAGTGTAGCACAATATCATGCTACTTATATTCCAAATATTTTATTCATATTACTGCCTGGCTGCCCAACAACCTAACATGTTCCCTTAAACCAAGAAAGTAGAAACTTTTACATATATCAGTTATATGTAACAGACATGAGGACAATGTAGGAAGCAATTATTCATGTATATTTAATGCTATTACACCTGACCTTCAGTTGGATGTTGATGAAACCTGACAATCACATGTCACCTAACCTTTGTGATCTTTGTGTCTATATCATAGCATTAATGGAGCAAGAGAACTGAGTAGTCCACTTTCCCATGTATTTGTAATATAATATTTTTCCTGATGTAATATACTGTGCTCAGTCGTCTGAGACTCAAGTTTTCGCGAAATCCATTGCTAGGCATCAGAACGATATCATGTGTGCAAAGCATTCCAGTATCCTAGAAGAACATCACAGCATGTTACTTTGTAGGAGTCTCTCCTCTCTTCCATCACCTGGATCCAAACCGTTGCAGATAGAATGCGGAGATGCTTTCTCTGTGTTTGTGACAGATATCTAGCACCTTTCCTAGGGAATGTGACAGGAAGTTATTAGCCTATCGAGTGCCCTCTCCATATTATGGAACATTTTCATGACACTAGGGTCTGTTCTTCCAGAGTTCAGGATATTTGCCTCCCATCCTCTGCAATTAGACACTGAGTATAATTTTCTGAATCTAAATTATATTAACTTTACTTAGTAGCTAAGTGCCATGACAGCTCATGAGTATACTTATTGCATGTATTAAAGATGATTACTATCTTCTGGTTAAGTTGTGGTTAAGCATGGACTTTCAGTATCATTAATACTTAAGTCAGATCTATGTTTAATGTTTAATTCTTGGTTAAAGGAAGACCAGGAATAGACCAAACTATGTCTTTGATTTGGTTACTGTTCTCCTCTTGCAGTTATGCTTTAGTTCAGCAATACTAATTTCTGAATTCTGCAGTTTTTGGTAAGAGATGCATTCAAGAATTATACACTGGTTTCCATTCAGGATTCCACTCAGTTCAAGAATGAAAAGCAAATTAGATGCTATCTATTATTTCTATGCCTTCTTCAGATGATGGAATTTCACATTAACCTGGTAAACTAAAATAGCAAAATCCTGAGTTTTGGAAGCCTAGGATGGAGCATCAGTTAACACTTTCCCAGAACAAGCAGACTTCGGACTCCCTCCAAAATCAGTGGACATTAAATCAAGTAAAGTTAATCCTGCCAAGATAATCTAGATTGTTTGAACTGTATTGCCCTTGGATCAACACCATTGGGAGCTCTGTTCTTTCCCTCTAAAATAAAATCTTTGTAAAATCTTTTAGACCTACTAGTTTGACGGGTATGTCAGAATGACCTGACAGAGTCTCTCATACTTCTTGAAATATTTTTCAGTATTTAATATTTTGAATAACAGTTTCCTATATGTATAGAAATAGTAACTTTTTCTATGACCATTTCTGTACTTGGCAGAAAGAAGGCTATTGTGAACCATGTGAACTCACTCCTCTCAAAAAGACAGAGTACTTTGCCAGGTAAGTCCTCTTATTGTTTCCTTCTCTGTAGTTCTTCCTTAGATTAAAAATGTTGTGGTGCTCACTTTTAATCCCAGAATTAGGAAGACAGAGGCAGGCTGATCTCTGTGTGTTTGAGGCCAGCCTGGTTTCCAGAGCGTGTGCCAGGACAGGCTCCAAAGCTACACAGAGAAACCCTGTCTCAAAAAAACAAACAAAAAAAATAATGTTGGATTCAGCTTTAACCAAGACTGGTACGGATGGATCTTGAGGTAGATATTTAACCATCTTCCTGAATAATGGCCAAACATCTTTCTTTAGTGGCTGTATAAGTTTATATTTCCATCATACCCTACATTCACAAAGAGGAGTTCCTTAAAAATGCATTTTACCTACAATGTAATCACTTCACATTCCCCCTTTCCCTTCCACTCTCTGTCTCCTCCTAGGCAGTTTTCAAAAAACAAGTGTGTATTGAAATCTAAAGAACAATAGAAATAGTTATATGAAACTGGACTTTATGAATGTTAATCAGTTCATCACTGGAAGTACATACTCACATGAAAAAATTAATACAGCATTTTGTGATGAGAAATGCATTTCTATCCCAGGCCATCTGGTGTATTTTATACTTTTTATTCTAAAAAATGTTAACATATTCTTTATTTCCTTAATTTTACAATACAGTGTGTTGGGATTCGTCAGTTTATTTATTTTGTATTTTATGTTTGATTGTGTGCATGCAGTTACAACAGACATGTACACTATGTTCATGTCTGGTGCTGCTATCAGTGGGATGGTGTTGTAGTCTGTGGAACTGGAGTCACTGATGATTCACAAATACTACATAGGATCTAGGAACTGAAGCCATGTCATCTAGAAGAGCAATATATGCTGTTGACTTCTAAATCATCTTTTCAACTATGAACACACATTATACATCTATAAAAATGCAATTTTCACAATAATAGTGAATGCATCACAGTAAGTGAACATGATTGCTTTGTTACGCATACCACAGACAGTGTCTTGTGTGAGTAAAACAAGACAGAATATTAAATCATTTTATGCCTTCTTTCCTAAGTATGGTTTTTAATGGAATGTTTTCTTTTGTATAAATTTTAACTAAAGTATAATTAGATCATGCTCCCACTTCTCTTTATTCCCTCTAGCAATCCCTATGCTGTAACTTCTTCCATGTCCCTTTAAGTCTCAAACTGACAGTCTCTTCTTCCCTTGAAATGATTGTTAAATGCCTGCACACACACACACACACACACACACACACACACACACACACACACACACGCACTGCACACATACAACTAAACCTAGTGAGTTCAGTTTTATTGTTTACATTTACCTAGTTTCATGCTGACTAAAATTTTAATGTACAAGTATATAGGGGATTCATATTTGAGACAGACTCATTCTCCCTATCTCAGCAGTCATTAGTTTTCTTGAGTTCCTTGTCCAGGAGCATGACCCTCTGAGAGTCCTCTCCCACTTCTCCCTAAGCAAGTCTGTTGATATTGTCTTTGTTCAGATCTTGTTTATTCAGTCATTTCTGTGAAAGTTCCACCTGTGTCTTCTGTGATGTGCCTGGATATATAGATGCTGGAATTGAGATGCAGATGTATCCTCTGGTTCGGGATCCCTACACTCTGTTGATTTTCTACTTGATATCCACTGATACATCTGGTGATGGTCTGTTTGCAATAAAGAGAAAACACTTATAGTGGGTCTGTGGATCATTTTTATCTTCTTGGAAAAAAAGACTCAGATTATTTTGTTCTTTGCACTGTTTTCTTTGATTTATGCTTTAATTTTTATTACTCCTTTTCATCAATGAAGTGTTTGTGGGCTTGCTTGGTTCCTTTTTTTTTCAAATTATTGACTTGCATCATTATGTCATTTATTTGTTTATATGTATACCGAGGCTTTGTTTGCTGTCAATTGTAACTTTAATACTCAGCAGTCTTATATAATACATGGAAATATTTCAGTGTTCTGAATTTCAGGAGACTTCCTTTTTCTCCAGGGGTATGCTCCATTCAAGAGGAGCCGCTATGTGCTGTTAAGTGGCATATGTATTCTATTGTGTTGGAGTGGAATATTATCTAAATTATCAGTTTGATCCATTGGATGAAGATATCATTTAATCCTGAGGACATTTGTTCATATTTTCACTTTATCTCTATATATTTGTATGTATATGTCTAATATTCTAATTTTTATTGATTGATCCTTTAATTAGTATGAAGTACACATCATGGTCTCTTCTACTGCATTTTTGTCAACTATTTTTCAGATATTAGGGGCGTTTCCTGATAAATTTTTGCTTAGAATACATTTCCCCTTCATTCATTGTAAGATGGTGCCTGACTTTAAAAATAAAGTGAGGGTTTTTTTTGTTTGGAGAAAATGTATAGTTGGATTTCATTTCTTAATTCATTTAGGTACCGTTTGTATTATGATTGTATTGTTAAGACCACTGGTATTTGGAATCATTTTGGAAGGTTTGCCTGGTTTTAATATTTTACTTTCTTGTTTTTTGCTGTTAGACATACTTTGCATTTCCTTAAACTATAGTTTTGTTTTCTTTATAAAAGTCTTCAACTATATCTATTTCTCTCTTTACTTAGATGGATTCCATTCACTATCTGATTTACACTATTTTGTTTGATATGACGGTTTCAGATTGCATGTATCATGGGAAGATTTTCATTCTCCTTCATCTGTAGTAGACTACAGCTGGTCACATGAGTACTAGTTGCCATACATTGTCATTTTGTATTTAAAGTTCATAGCTTCGGGCTCTGGAGAGTTTCATTTAATAAATCAGTTATTGCTCTGGAAATATTTCTAAATGATTTGTATACTTTCTTTTATTGTAGCTGTCAATATGAACCCTAGTCTCATATATTTGGTGGTTTAACTATCATGTGTTTTCTAGTTTTCTTTCTGATCTTCTCTGGTTGAGGTTTTGTTTCATTCTGGTATCCCTATGTGTTTGTATTTACCCGTGGTTATGTCCAAGGGTGGCAACAACAGCAATTGAGTTACTACTTTATTGCACCATAGGTAAGAATGAGAAATACAGTCATATCGAAAAGAGCTCATCCTAACCTAACCCCAGAGGAGATCAGGGAGGGAGGACAGCATTGATTTCACCTGACCTCTCATAAAGAAACATATTATTTATGATAGGCTATGGCCCTATTTGCCATTAGTAAGAATTGTTGTCGCTATCACTATACACTGTCACCTACTTTGAGGTATCAAATGCTAATAATTTCTTTCATTCTTTTCTTCAATGAAAATAAAAGAAGTGAAGATTTTCTGATGCATTTGTTATATTTCAATACCATACCTGCTATTTATGCTAGAAGCTTCTTCATGTATAAATATTATATTTTACAAAGTAATATGTACTGAAATATGTTTTACTATTGATTCAATTTTAGGACTTCAGACTGAAGACATCATCTCATCAGGGTAAGATTTTAAGGTCTTTTAACATGAAAATAGAGTTATAATTTCAACAGGGGAAAGAAGCTAGTGTTTAATGAATGTTCAATTCTTCAGTGGATTCCATATGAATCATTTAATGTAAATGAGGTTTTAATGTAATCATATGTTTTAAAGCATGTATTTGGGTATGACTCCATGTCTTAAGCTTTAGGATAGGTTATCCAGAGAGTTTGATTGATTCCATGATCCCATAATTAGTAAGTTGCCAGCTCCTAGCAGTAGAAGCATGCTGTGCATTCTCTTGCTACTCTGACTTCATTGCATTGGTCCCATGTTGAAAACCAGTTTTTTTCATTAAGCTGTTGTTTCTTCATGACAGTAAGCATCATAAAATTCTTACTGTATGTTTGTATTTCTTCATTTTTGTTGAGGTTTAGTTTAGAATTTTTGTCTGCTAGGTATTGCTTTTTCTTTTACTGGAGAGTCTCAGATCTTAAATTTTTGTGTTTTCAAGGAAATGTGAAAAAAAAGTATCTTGAGCACAGCAACCTATATTCAACTTCTACAAAAATAGTTCTGATGGAGAACCCAAAGCTAAAAAAGATAGTATTGTGTGCAGTGGAAACACAAACAGCCAAGATTAGGTTCACATGTGTTCTTTTATTGAGACCAGTCTTTGCTGAACTTTGTTTGATTAAATGTTTCTGTGTGAAAATACGGGAGTGGGTCAAGTGTCCAGAGTGAGAGAGTACCAGAGTGACATTGTAAAGTGAGCCCAGTGGTGGACAGGTTGAATGCCTTTCACTGGGGAAGAGCCATTTCAAAAGGAACAACATGGAGGTAAATGGAACTAAGCATTTGGCCTCATGATGAGTGTTTTCAAAACAATAAAGTTACTTTATTGGATACAGGATGTTGAAAATCATCTGGGACTGGATAGGGTTGAAAGTAATTAGGAAGCTATGAAGCCTTTTGTGCTCAATTGATAGGAATGACTCCTCTCCAGGTGCTTCTGTTGCAACTTACTTGAGCCACATGAGTCTGTGTACAAGAGAGGAATGTGATGTCACAGAGGGTGGGCTAGAGCAAGTTCAGTACCAAAGGCTGGAAGGACCTGAATGGATTTTCAGTGACTCCGGACACCTGCTTCCTTTCCTGTTATCTTTGCCAAAATCATATGTATCGTTTACAGATTGGAATGTGTAGCACCATAATCACACAATTTAGTAACATGTCTAGGCTCAGGATGTGTGTTGATGATCGTCCATTTAGCTTATTTGTCTGAACCAGGGAATTAGCTCCCTTTCAGGTCCTTTGAGCCTATACTTTCAGGAATCTGCACCTTCTAGGGATGAATATATAAAGGCTAGAGAGCATCACTGAAGACTGCAGAAGAGAGAAAAAGGAATGGCGTCGTATAGATGGAAGACATATAGAGAATGTAGAGGGAAACAGAGGGAAAAGTTCAAGAGATCAGCTTTTCCAGAAGTCTCTGCTATCAACCGAGCACATATGAAGGTTTTGAAGTGCTTGGAGTTTTTGAATAAGCCTGCCCCAAATAGGAAGCGCAACTTATTTATTTACATGGCAAAGTTTGTATGTTCCTCAAAACATCATTCCTAACCTCAATGTGCACATTGGCTTGTTACTTATAACTTCACTGTTCAAGGATTTCATGTGTCTTTAATGGATATGGTGGTTTGTTATAAATGGTTATTTTCCATTTTCCATACTGAGGAATGAAGATTGCCATTCATTAGTTAAAAAGCTTGCTGCTTTATTAATAGAATAGGATGGGGTCATGTTTTTTCTTCATTTGGGCATGTTATTTTTATTAAAATTAATGCTGAAACAGTACTGAACAATGGATTGTAAATTCTGTCCAATTATCAGGACAGACTATGTTCAAAAATGTGATTTTCAGGTTCCACAATATATGGACTGAGACTATTTGATGTGGTACTATGTGTGAATCTTTCCTGACAAGTGCAGAGACTTGGAGAATTGAAGGCAGAAAGTAATAACTGAACAGTTTATAAACAAAATATCTGATATCAATTGAAACTGGGAACAAATTTCCTTAACTCCTACTCACCTACTTTGTTGTGTGCTTGCTTGAAAGGCAAAACTTCAAATCTGAATCAACAATTTCTGTGGGAATTGAGGACAAAGCTAATTGTGAAACGCAGGTAATCAGAGCCTTTTTGAGATCAGTTCTTGGGCTGAATTTCTTCTCTGTGGAGTTTATAGGTTAGAATATATCAGTTATCAAAATGTACTCATTTTAGATGAAGAATTGGCTAGAATCTTTTTATAAAATTTTGGCAGAATTAACATATTTATTTTGAGGAATTTCAAAACATCATATTTTGAGGTCGTGAAGGTAAAGGTGAGGTAAGTAATAAGTAACCACAGGAAAAATATATAGTGTTTTTAATTTTGCCACAGTGGAGGTAATTTGGAATTTTGGCCATTTGGAGTAATAAACAACAGTGGTTTTATTTAATACTTCTTGAGTGGAGACTTTCCTAATTTTCAGACTTTTCTAAATATGTAGATTTGCCTAATCATTTTGTTACCTAAGGTATCTCATAAATGGCTTACATTTCAAAATCATGTATGAAAGAGTATACAAATTGACAAATTTTTAAAAGTTCCTTGTAAGATATCTGTTTATTTTTGATAATAACTAATTTCCCATGTCTTGATCCTTTATTTAGAAAAACTATCAAATGCCATTAAAACTAAGAAATTCAATTACTTTTCTCACAAAATTAGTATAATAACAGCTTTTCATTATTTGTTGGAATGATATGTTGGAGCCAGGCATTATGGCACACACAATTTAACGTATAATTCAGATGACTGGGGCAGGTTGAACTTTCCATGAGTTCAAGGACCAGCTGGTCATAGTGACTACCATCACTGTATTCAAGAGTATTTGAAGACTTACAAACCCTCCACTGGCGTAACGACAAAAATGTTTCATTACAGAATCTTTCTGAATTAAATCTAACAGTTCATGTGACATTAATATGAAGTGATAAAGCCTTATACTATGGTATATTATTGTTATGCAAGGTTAATTTTAAATTGTCTTTCCAATCTCACATTGATGCATTAAAAATAATCAGAATGTAATTGTCCAGGGACATCTTCTCTACTATTGCAAATCATAAGAAATTACATAGAACATTACAGACATCAAATAAATATTCTGATTATTTCCCTTCAAATAAATTCTTGTTATGCACTTATGGTGCCCTGTCTTTGCTGTAGAAGAGTTTATGATTATATTGACTAATTATATTCTTTATAAAAACCAAGATTAATAGATTGTTTTTAATTTTGCGAAACTATTTTCTTTATTTCTAAAATTTTGACAAATGTATTCCTGCTTTTATTTCTGAATATGTTTTCTCTATCTCTAAATTCTGACAAAGCTGTTTTGGCTTTTTGCATTCTTCATTTCATAAGGAAAACTGATTCTAAAATGTTTAAATTGTTCTCCACATGGCATAAGCTGTATTTTTCTACCAATATACATGGCTT
Organism: Hydrozoanthus sils; assembly: GCA_027575215.2. Classification (NCBI taxonomy): domain Eukaryota; kingdom Metazoa; phylum Cnidaria; class Anthozoa; order Zoantharia; family Hydrozoanthidae; genus Hydrozoanthus; species Hydrozoanthus sils. The sequence continues at coordinate 898 of JAOBRD021031326.1, read as the reverse complement.
ATTCTCATACTAAATTGATTTTTCCAAAAATTAATTTTATAATCAAGAGCAAGGACACTCATAATTATTGCTCCCATATTTTTTTTAAAAAAACTGTGTTTCAGGGTTGATGAGTAATGTAAGTTTCATTTTATGGATTTAATGCCTTCTAGATGACTGTAGATAACCATTTATGTAATTCTGCTTCCAGGCTTGGATTTTAGCATATGTGATAATATGAGTGGAACACATAGGTTGTTCAAAAGATCATGCAAAAGTTTATCTCTGATAACTTTCTGATTTTCAAGTATTCTGTTCCAGTAAGTTTAATTGAATTCAAATTAGGGAGTTCAGCAATGTTCTCATTGTTATGTTTCGTTACTCTTATGAATTTCAGCAAGACATTCCTGAGAATACTCTGGAAAATGGTGCAGATGACTTACCAACAGTTTCCACAGGATATGAATATATAGAAGCACAAGAAGGTAATGTACAGGCTTAACTTGTAAGAACATTGGACAGAGGTTTGTTTAAAACATGACAACAGAAATCTTAGCCAAAAAATAACCTGCTTAATTCATATTAATTCAAACAGGAGCATAAATGCAATGCTAGGCCAGAACATCTTTCATGCAAAGTTTGCAAAACAATGTCAGTAAAAGATTTGCCTTTGATTTTATTGCATAAAGTTTTTGATAATTTCATGCTTGTCTACTATATTTATAACATTTTTAGCCTTCTATTTCTCAAACCCTTCCTTTGCCAGAGTCAATAGCAAATCTGTATTCTATACTATTGGTAATGAGAATGGTGTGTGTGTGTGTGTGTGTGTGTGTGTGTGTGTGTGTTTGTGTGTGTGTATCTGTGTGAGCACCTGATTAATGTTCTCCAAAGAATAATATCTGAAAATGTACATATC
>JAOBRD021031325.1:0-28322 GCA_027575215.2 Hydrozoanthus sils | reverse complement strand
GGGGAAGGGGGGGCAGGGGAAAGTGACAAACTGATTCGTGAAAGCCCGTCGTTACGCCGTTCACACCGGACCATAGGTGACATAAAATCGCGCGTGGGGGTAGCGATGAGGAATGTTGCCATAGGGGTTGGGGGTTTAGGGGAAGAGAAGGTGCATAGCGGGGGGATGAGGGGGGGGGGACGATGTAGTGGCAAACCATGACTTCTGAAAACCCGTTGTTATGCCATTCACACTGGAGCATTTCTGAAAATTAGTAGACAGCGAAACGAACTTGGAAAATAATGTTGAGAGCTCTGTTCTACCCACAAACTTTTCACTTATAAATGTAAGCGTCCTGATGATGAAATATAACTTATCGGCGATCGATTTCAGTTTGTCCAGAGTCTTTAAAGCGCTAAACAAAGTAGTTTCGTTGTTTACTAATTTTCAGACTGTACACATTGAAATTGATCGCCGCGAAGTTATATATCATTTTTAACACACTATTTACTATTTACTGGTGCATATTCCGTTTCATTTCGCTGTTATCTGTAAGCCGGAAAAAGTAAGAATATTGAAACACTAAATAGACACCACTAAAACACACATAACCCAAAAATGTATGGCATTAAACTAAAATCGAAAGTGCAGACGAAGAGAATTGTAACCTGGTTAGTCTGGAGTGTAGACGAGCAGTCTAGATTTTGTTAACATAATTGGGTTTGAAGCGTGGCTTCAACCGTTGCTGCTCAGGGAACCGTGTTAGCTATTTACTACACGTTTGTTTTCGACAATGTAATAAGATTTTGTAGTTGAGTTTTGCGGTTTTGCGGCCGGTTCTACAGTTTTAGGTTTTCTAAATCCAATCGTGTTAGTCGTCTGTGCTTTCGATTTTAGTTTTTAATAAGGCCATAAACTTTTTGGATGATTTGTGTTTTAGTGGTGTCTTTTCAGTGTTGAAATACTCTTTTTCCCTCTTCTACATCAGAGTTTAATATACGCAATAATTTCCTGTATATTTTCTGTTTCACAAGCACCGTTCCGTTTGTATTCTTAAGTTCCATTGTTTTTCGGTTGATGGTTCAGGCTACTAGCTACACAACGAGCTGATTAAAACGAGCAAATAATATAGGTCATTCATACTCCGGTGTGAAAGGCATAACAATGGGTTTTCACGAATCAGTTTGTCACTTGGCTTTCCACTTTCTCCACTTCCATAATAGTACCGAAAGATGAAAACAATGAAAAATACTAATTCACATGAAGATGGAAGATTGTGGGTAGTCATGCTTTCTATATATTTATGGAACACATGTACACACGTCGCCGGTGGCGCAAGCTTTGATGCCATCAGACGCAAAATTGTTAGTTAGTGAAGTATTCATCAAGGTGATCATTGTTTTAGTCATGTATCAAGAGGAAGGAAGCATGGTTTTACCAGTCTTTCAGCTGAGAGGCTTCATTAAGCAGTTGGCTTGTGCTCGCTCGCAGCATTAACGTACGTACAGAAGTAAAACTTTCAGCCTTTTAGGATTCTAAAAACATGTAATGTTTTTAACTCAAACTCTTCTAAATTCTTATAATCCCAAACTGTAGCAACTTTACCTTAAGTTTATTTAGTGTTGGTAGAGAGACTTTCCTTTCTCAGCCTTCGTTCAAGTTATATGGTCATATTATTTGAACAATGAGACGTACGTTCTAGCTAAATTTAATGAAAACTCGGCAGGTTGCTTAAAACAAAAATATATGGCTTCGCACCTCTAAATAACCAATCCAAGCAAGTTTCAAAGGCTGCCACAGAAAAGTTCTTCAATATTAAACTGTAAGAACACTTTAAAAACGCTTGCCTTCTTCATTTAGAGAGACGTAACTAAAACAATGCGTTTGTTTAAAAATATATGTTCTTGCTAAAAATAGATAGTGTGATTAGCCAAATAAAAATGGAAACTGCTGTGGTACCAGCTGGTAAAGTATTGCAATTCATATTATTACAAACGTTTCTACTAAGCCTTTTTAAGTGATTTTCTTCTGTTAGATTTTTCTGAAAAGGCTACGCGGTGCAGCTTAGTAGATCTAGTATCAAGTATCATCTCACGAATAGTGAGAAAAGAAAATTGTATACCAACTTACCACTACGTTCCCACCATGCCAAATACACAAATACACCAAAGAACAAACTAACGCATATGCCATAACAACTGTATTGAATCAAAGTTACAAATTAATATTTACTAATAGAAACTAACGAAAATACAGAATATTACATAAAGAAAACCTAGTTGGGCTAATGTGCGAATAACAGCTGCTCCTTTGTTTTAGAAGGCAAAACATTGGCCTATTCATCATTATTTGAAAAGAGACTTGATAATTCACTGTAAAAAAGTTTCAAGCCTTTTTATATTTCCTAAAAAAAAACTAAAGATGTCCATTTTTGCTCCAGGGCCACTGATTTACATGTGCTGATCGATCTCAAATCTGCTGAATCTAAAGTTATTGAGTGACGAAAAAAGAAGCACTAACCTTTGAGAAGAAGACACACAACTACTCATATTTCCATTTCACGCTGTTCTAGGTTATTCCTGTCTTGATTGACTTCGAAGATGCAAGTTTTTACCTCTGTCTTTGCGTTTGCGTCATGACATCACAAATATTTTATTATTTTGCTTGCTATCGAATCACTTGCCATATTTTAACATCATCACAAACGTTTTAGTGCTTGTTATCGAATCACTTGCAACTTTCACTAGCTGCTAGTTATCTATATAACGAAGAGTTCGTAAATGTAGACACAATAACTAATCAAGCTCTAATATGTGTTACTTTCTTGTATCCAGTGGCTTACATTTTGGATACCAGACTTACCCACAGTACAATATTAAAATTTTATTTGCTAAACACAATGGGGTTTTCGCACAGATCATCATTAATTTCGGCTTTCATACTAATTCCTTCAAGATCGCTTGCATGACCCATAAAGATTTTATTAGCATAAACATTAATACCACCGGATACATAAGTTCTTATTGACTTTGCTTAAAGTGCCAGTACAATGAAATCTGAACATTCGGATGTTTTCAGTCGCTAATATTGGCGTATATGCCTTGAATAACTATATTCCAAATCCGCTTTTCATTTGGGCGCCGCAAATTAGAGAAATTTATAATTAAAAAGTAGAGCTTTTGAGTTGAATTCCTTAAACAGCGTGACCAAGAAATACAAGAAATCTATGACGTTTTATACTTAACACGTGACCACGGGCTTTCACTTGCGCTAGTAAATGCACCTCTACTATATTCGCTGTTACAGCTCTTCATTTTCAGTGTTATTTCCATTGCCAGAATGTACATAATATTTCAGTCGAAAAGAGAGAGATACTCCCAACACTTTCACTATGAGCTTATTACTATTTAGGTCACGTGTTAAGTGTAAAACGTCACAACTCCAGGTTGCTATGGCGATCATAACTTTGCCGCTGAACAAAGCAGTTACGCACTGCAGCCGAAAATGAATAACTTTGGAGCTTTATTTCTGGTAGCAAAGAAAAATATTTAACTATTTTATTACACGAGCCCCTTTTTTACATCATAAAAAAGAATATAAGACAGAAAAAACGGAAAAGACTTTTATTTTACTTTAAGATCATGATAATGGAGAGCTTGCTGACAATAAAAAAATAATATGAAAAACCATAAGTATGGAAAATTTTATGTTCCAATTAAGAGTGGGATGCTTGTCTTAATCTGACCGAGCTGTTACCGTGCACATTCTTTGTTTCAGGTGTTAAAGAGAATGTTTTGACTGGCTACTTGTTAATCTGCGTTTCAAAACATTTAATTTAGTGTTTTTTACACGGTCAAAACCAGAAAACAAAGGAAAATGAGACGAACAAAAGTCATGCACACAATTATATTCCTAACCAGCTCGACTATATTAACTATTCTTACTCTTAGCTTGAGACGCAAAAGACAAAAGACAAGGCGGCCATGTTAGTGTACAACACAAAAGAAAAAAATTTTAAATTCTTTTGTTCAAGGACATCAACATGGCCGCTATGACGTCAGATGAAAACCGGCAATACGTCCTTGCTTAAGGTCCCTTTATTAATCCCCGGAAGAGGAGGAGGACAGTGCAAGAAGACAAAACATTAGCCAATGACTTAGGGGATACAATTGTTCTATCCCTATATTCACGGAATTATTTGGATAAAGCAAAATGAAATGATCGTTACATGGCATCACAATAAATAATTCACTATTTTTAAGCCCTGATTTTTCTTCTTGTTCATAATCTAATAAGTTGCTATTAAGTTACTATACTTGTCTATTTGAATTATTGGTTGTAACTCATATTATCATTATTACCTTTGCTAGTTGTTGTTGTTGTCATTATCAATCTCTTTGATCCAAATTTTTGTCTTTGAACGTTTTAAGCGCACCCTAGCTCGATTGGCTCTACCATTCTAGGGGGCCCGTACCAACAAATGTTCATGTCTACATTCAGTTATAATTTTCGATAGTCTCAGTTTCTCTAGAAGATATCTGTTTAGAATTCTTAAAAGAAATCTTAAATGCAAAACATGCCAAAAAAAAGAATCTATTTATAATATAAGAAACTGTAAACTTTACCAAAGGTACAAATAAAGGGTTGTTGTTGTTGTTGTTGTTGTTGTTATTGTTAACATCATCCGTATTGTTGATGCTATAACTGTTGCTGTTGCAATTACTGTTTTCAGTATCATAAATAACAAACACTTGAACAAGTGGTCTTTCTATATTAGCGAAGTCATCAAAGACTTGTTGTCACAGTTGTCATTGTTAGCAGAGTAGTGAGAGGTCTCCACGACTTTATGCGAAAAAGCGAAAAAAAGTTCCTGTGTAGGGGACTTGTAAGAAATACTCGGGACATCAGTGGGAATCGAATCCGTGCCGTTCTGTGATATAGGTGCATCCACTTCTCTACTTAGCCTATGATGCCTCTTCGAACTGTGCTGGTCTAGTTTTAATATTCACAAGTTCTATTGATTTAGCCTAGACAAGTCTCTATTCCAACAAATCTTCATTTGAATGTGTTAACTTTTTACATAAACCCAACCTTTTTTAGTTTCCACCATTTGCTCGGAAGAAGGGCTAGTGCATGAATCGTTAGCACTTTTAGATCTCGTACTGCAAATATTAAAACTCTCAGCTATTTGACTTGATCAATGTCTGGCTTAATTGCCGATGCCATTTAAAAGAGTTTTTAAAGAAACTAATTCAACCGAATACTTGCACGTTCATCGTGTTTACTTCTTTAGTCTAGCTCACCATTGAAAAAAGTATTGTAAAGTAGAAAAAATTTGGGGTAACAGCTGGACAGAGTATTCTAAATCATTTGTTGGACCACACGTCCGTGAACTTTTGTTCCAAGGTTTTCCGTTTTGCAACCAATACAACAAAACATGTTCGTCAAATTTGCTCTTTTCCTTTCTACTTTTGATTCTCTGCCAAGGCCAGAGTAGAAGCCAGCAACGACACCAGATAATATAAACTTGGAGCTAATTTCCGGGAGGTATCTCCTGTAATAGTATGATAGAGGGTGTTCGTTGTATTTTGATGGGTCTAAATAGGTAATTTGGGTAATTTTTAAGAGGGTTTTCAGAGAAAAATATGGGCTAATTTTATAAAACGGCCATTTTTAGGGATGCATGAAAAAATAAAACGAGCATCTTTTTTTCTGAAATTTTCTCCTGGTTTTTTTAAAAATCGTTACTGTGAGGCATTCTTTATGGTCAAAAATTTTCACGGTTTGGTACTTTTTAGGGTATACTTCCAGACGAGCACCCTGTTGCACGGCATTTTGTAACCACGACGCATTTTAAAATAAGTTACGTATTTTGTAATAACGGTTGCGGCATTTTGTAATAAATCTAATCTACGCATTCTGTAGTAAGAGCTGCGCCATTTTGTAATAATTGTAAGTATACGCAAATCAGTAAAAGTCTGACGCAAAGGACAGGGTTTTGGCGGCCTGTGTATAAGAAAAATAATTGCAAAAGAACAGGCAGCATTAAGTGTGCAAAGAGTTTTTTACAATGATAGAACAAAAGCTACATGTTCATTTCATACTAACAATCAACAACCATAAAGATCAGCTGTGTTGGTTATGACATTAACAGCATTTGAAAGAACTCGTTACAATCTGCGTCAGGCATTAGTTTGCGTACACGTACAATTATTACAAAATGACGCAGCCCTTTTTACAGAATGCGAAAGTTTTGTTATTACAAAATGCCGTTCATTTTATTACAAAATGCTGCAATCGTTATTACATAATGCATAACATATTACAAAATGCGTCGTTATTACAAAATATCGCACCCCTATTCCTTATTACACCGAAGTACTTCCCCACGAGAGCTAATCTCCAGGTTTTTTTCGTGTTACAGTAATTGTCATTTTTTGCATTACTTTAATATTAAAGTTTACTAAAACTGCTAGAACAGTTAGGTAATCAAATAAAAAACTTATTACTTTGCAAGGTGTATTGCAACTAATAATATCAAAGAATAATGAAAAGATTTATCTTACAGTTAAGCTTCATAAGTCTAAGGTCATCATAGTGTCCTCGTGCTGCAAAGAATTTTTCTTTCTAAAGCGACGACATAATTGCGTATTGGTCCGAGGATTCTGCACCGGAATATAAAGTTTCTTCAGTAGAGAACAATGGCAACAAAATAAATAAGACAAAAACCTTATATATTCCTCCCGGAAGTATTTTGCGGTTCCATAGACTATGGGATTCAGACAGGCGTGTAATACAACAAGAATACCACTTATGTCGAAAAGAGTTTCCAGTTTTTTTTTGTCCACGTTGTCTTTTGCAAAATCATGTATTACCCAAGCAACTTGTAACGGAAACATGCAAATGATAAACAAAACGACAATGATTACCAGGGTACGAACTACCTGCATGTTTTCTTGCCAACCTTGATCAGTTGTAACTTTACCATCTTGGTTGATGCAAGCTCTAGATGTCTTGGACGACAGGAGGTCAAACGCAATTCTTGCATGCGCTGCTGAAATTGTAATGAGCGGCAAAACGCATTGCAAGATTAGAAGTACCATGGTGTAAACTTTCCTTGAGCTTGGTGTCCAGCTCTCCATGCACATATTGTCTATTACCTTCACGACAACCACTAGTGGCAACGCCATCACGAATGCAATCAACCAGACGAACATCATTAGTATGACGATTATACGATGCCTGAGTTGTACCCTGAACGGGTGGATGATGTAGTAACAACGATACAATGCCATAGAGGTTAGCGTCAGAATACCAACACTAAATGTTATTGTCATCATCGGATACACAAATTTGCAGTAAAAAACTGACCCACCAGGATCACCAAATAATTTTGCATAGGTTCTGAACGGCAAGTCGAAAAGGAGGTATGCAAGATCTGAGATTGCAAGATTGGCAATGAAAAGATCGTTGACACTGCGTCCACATCGTTTTCCAAATACAACAAGCAAAACCAGCACGTTGCCCAGGGTACCGAGTAATAGTGATAGAAGGTGGATCGTAATTTCAAGGTTAACCCTCACATGCGTTTGGCTGGTTGTGTTGTTCATGGTTTTCTTCTGTGCAAATTTAGTTTCCTTCTTGATCTTCGATATCAAAGCCTTAGGTCAATCTAAAACACATCAAGAAAGAACAATCAGATATAACGGTTGGGTTTAGAAGCAAAAAGCAACAATGTTGGTAAAGATATAGTGCTTTTGTCGACAAAAAAGAAGATTGAAGAATCCAATAAGATAGCAAAAATTGCAAATCGATATGGGAGGACGAGTATGAAAAACTTATGCGATCCATACTAGCAGTTTAAGCGTGCAACTGAAAAAAGGTATCGGAAATGATGACCCAGGCTTACTGGCTCGGTAGTGCTTGTTAATCACTTAATGAGTTCAGATACATAAACAAGAGACTTAGCAGGTACAGCATTCTTGAAGGATAGCAAGAGTAGAGACCCTTGAGATAAACGGAGATTGGGTGATGTGCCCGTCTATTGTCTAACCGTGGAAACTCATAATGTTAATTATCGTCTACATAGATCTACTGTAGTAAATACATTGCATTAGTTAGTCAAAGGATGTGCCAGTTTTGTTTCTCAATCAGCAGACAAAAACCTTCATCGATCAGAGTTTGTATGGGTAATGAAAATGATAAGAAAAATAATAATAATAATAATGATAATAATAATAATAATAATGATAATAATAATAATAATAATAATAATAGTATTAATAATAATAATAATAATAATAAAAATAGAGTCATCCTTTAAATGAGTACCAGATTCTACTTGGGGCTAACCTGCGATCGTTTAGTGTCTTGACTCAAACACTCTCATCCACTAAAAGTCTAAATATTGCTTGATTTTTTTTTCTAGATTAGACTATTGTCATCTATGAACTCAGAATTCAAACAACGGAAATAATAGATGTTTAGCATTTATATAGCGCCTTTTCCATAGGTAGATGCTCAAAGGCGCTTATATTAACAATGATTTACAGTTGACTCTGGACGTAAATTGAGGGTCTTAGATAGTCCGCTAAACACGGCTCACAACTATATTCATAACATGAATAAATAGTTAAAAAAAAAACTACTGAATGCGTCGGCGAGTAATATAAACTTGTAGTATTGTGTGATAAATAAATTATCGTCGCCGTGAGATGAATGGAAAATCTAGTAACAACGATACAATGCCATAGAGGTTAGTGTCAGAATACCAACACTAAATGTTATTGTCATCATCGGGTACACAAATTTGGAGTAAAAAACTGACCCACCAGGGTCACCAAATAATTTTGCATAGGTTCTGAATGTCAAGTCGAAAAGGAGGTATGCAAGATCTGAGATTGCAAGATTGGCAATGAAAAGATCGTTGACACTGCGTCACTGCGTATTAACAAGAATAATAGTAGTCGAGCTTTTCCATTCATCTCACGGCGACAATAATTTATTTATCACACAATACTACAAGTTTATATTCGTAACAGTTGCCCTCAGTTGCAATCACAATCAAACGAAATAATTTGCACTAGTGGGTTTTTCAAAAAGTATCAAAATTGCATGAGCCCGTAGGGCTAATACAATGAGCTTTCTGAAAAACACTTGAGTGCAAATTGTTTCAAAATTGAAAAAGAAAAGTCGCGTGATTACTTTTTAATAATACACGCAACGAAATTACAGGTCAACTGATAGAAAGAGTTTTTAATTAGTATAAAAGGAACCAGCATCGAAGTATTAACAAGAATAACAATAGTCGACGTTGAAGTCATGATCATAGTCGTCATTGCAAACGTAGTCGAAGTCGTAGTCATAATCGTATTTGTAATCGTATTCACGGTAATCGTAGTCGTCACAGTCGTAGTAGTCGTAGTAATCGTAGTAGTTGTAGTCGTCGTAATCGTTGAATTCGTATTAGTTATAATCATAGCCGATATTGTAATCGTAGTAGTCGCAGTCGTCGTAGCCGTATTCCAAATCGTCTTCAGTAGTCGAAATCAAAGCTGTAATCGTAATAGTCGTAGTAGTCGTTGCAGTCGTAGTAATCGTAGTCGTAATCGTACTCCACTGAAGTAGTAGTTGTACTCGAAGTCGTAATCGTAGTCGTGGTCGAAGTTGTAGTCATAAATGTAGTCGTAGAGTAAATTGCACTGAGTTAGCTCTTGTACGAAAAACAGCACTGCTCTCAACCAATCAGAATCGAGAAATTTTGTTGTTTATACTATTAAAACCTAAATTCCTTCTCGAACCTTCGGTTAACTAGGCCGATGCTTAGTTTTCCGTAATATTATTAATTTCCCATAAAGCTTACTTTTTACTTTGTAGACGCAGGTAGAACCCTCTTGTAGTATGAATTTTTGAAGGTAAAACAGTTTCTATTAGTTCCTGTTATGTACTGTTCATGTTTGAAACGTGCAAATAAAACAGTTTTTGCGGAATCTCGTCAATTTTTGACCTGGGTGGTTCCCATCCCGAGAGTCCTGTTGTGAAGACGTAGCATGAATGAGTTTTCTAGCAACCGGCTGTAACAACGCCAAGTTCGTTCGAGTTTTATCGTTTTTCACTAAATGATAATATGCCGAGAATTTCAACTTGAAGTATTTGGTTTGTCATGCTTTTACCTTCAAAACACATGACGTCTTACCAACCATCTAATAAAGATCTGAAGAAATTCAGAATTTTGAAAGAACTAAGTAAAACTCTAATGCCTGGTGCTACGTCACAAGGTTACCAGTCCCGTGCTTGCTCGGTCAAAATTTAAGTTTCATCTTTTTTTTTATTTAAAAGCATACTTGAATGCGAATTTTGAATTCTGAGTGCAAAGATGATAATGGTTTTAATCTAGAAAATAAAAAAAAAGCTTTATTTGGACTTTTAGTGGATGAGAGTGTTTGAGTCAAGACACTAATCGATCGCAGGTTAGCCCCAAGTAGAATCTGGTACTCATTTAAGGGATTACTCTACTAAGCTAGTCAAGTTACTAAGTGTTAATTGCTCAAGGTCACAAAACACTGGATGCCTTTGGTTTGCACGCTGATTACTCGGCCACTGATCAGCAAAAAATAATCAGCAATACACTGTCTCACGTAATAAAATTATTGTATGGATACGTTATTTTGGACGTACACTTTGCTTACCATATTCGACAACAAATTAGAAAAGCTATAATTAAATAAGTTGACTTCTGGATGAAATTTTAAATTTCTTGATTTTTAGATTTTTAAATTTTTGATGAACGTAACTTTTGAAAAACAATAATCTTAGCGGCCTTAGACAACGTTTCATTGTCATTGTTACGACAAGTCAAGAACTACTTTCGCTACTTAATTACATGCTAATAATAAAATTGTTGGATCACAACTAATTTGGAATGGACTGACAACTACCTTTATTCAGAAAACTGGAAAAGGCAGTGATCACACAAGTTAATTGTGACCCGACGATTTTATTATGTAATGAAATAGGGAAAGAAGTTTTATCTGATGATGTTATCGTGATGACAACGAAACGTTGTCTAAACTTAGCGTTCTTATTAAATTATTTTAAATTTTTAAAACTATTAAGTTTAAAAAAGTTATAATAGTGAGTTTTGGATTAAGATTTTATAGAATGACAACTTTTATGGATTCTTCCTATTTCGCGAAAATTTGGGATTTCGAAAATGTTAACTCAGTCTACTTGAATCAATATAGATATTCCCAAAACATGTAAGCTTTTTAAAAATCGACAATTGAACTTACAATGGAAATACCTGCAGAAAACGTAAAAGGTTAGCAAGAGAAAGACAATATGAACCAAATTATTAATTTGAGAGCTTACTAACCGATCTTATTGTTGTCTTCCATTTCATTAGATTTTTCATCTTCTAACAACTTATGTCTAGTTAGCAGCAAGGTAAGTTTAACATCTCAATGGCGATTTCTAACCTTTCTTTGGGCAAAAACCGTGGACTTCTAATGTATATTGTAAAATATTAATTACTCGCAAAACAACCTCCCTGACCGCAAACTGTGTATAATAGTGCCTTTTATAAGTGGGCTCTGAAAACAAATTAGGACTATAAACTGAAAACTTTCCGAAGTGTTTCCAATGTGAAAGGATTGATAAAGAAGAAAAAGTTAGGAGCACAGCGTGGTAAAAACCTGATAACACGAAACACGCCGGAATTTGTACACGAAATAACATAATTTGGTTAAACATGTCAAAATCTTGCTGTACCGTTTTAAAAAGGTTTCGTGTGATATGTTAGCATTGTCAAATCTTAGGAATACAAGATTAACATTGTGTATTGTCTGTCAAATAAGTAAGAAATCAGCTTGAAACCACAGCTTGGAATCGATGACCGGTAAAAAGTATGAATTGTTTAAAACCTTTCAAAAGCGATGCTTCTCCCAAACATTTCGTTGACGTTTTGACTAAAGGTAATTTTCAACTTCGATAAATTTTGTTTCAACTTAAGAGTAGCTTATTCTCAATCAGACATATGAATAGATTTCTGATTTCAAGGCGACTTTCGAAAAAGCCCTTAATCGTAAGTTTCAAAAATATTATTTAAACAAGATTGAACAAAATTTTTCCAATTATGTTTAAAGGTAAATACTAAAAAATTACAGTTAATTACTTCTTTTTTTAGATGCTTTAAAGAAACGTATATGTACCATTTGAGGCGGAAAGACCTTTATTATCTTCAACGTATCTCTAGAAAAAGGCGCTCTTGACCTCTTTTGCGCTGTTTAAATGCTAGTTAACGAGAAAAGTTAACAAAGGGAAGTAGGATTTAAGGCCAGATTTTCGTTGTATTAAACGAATGACCGACGGTCAAGTTCAACCGTTGAGTCCTACCATGCTGAGCCTCGCCAAGATAAACAAAGCTTGATTTTCGGAATAAAATGGCGGTCAAGTTCAACTGTTAAGTTCCTCAGTGAATCTAGATAAACATAATATATTTTTTCCTGACTAAACAGCTGTCAAGTTGAGCCGTTAAGCTCAACTTTGTTGTACCACTGAAGAGGCTGTCAAGTTCAACAATTGAACTCCTCCTTCAATGTCTTGTTCCAAGCTTTCGGAATTTTACAAGTAAACTAGGTTAATGAAATGTTTCAGCTACAAAAGAGAACTAGCTCTGCACTTAAGAACAAATGCATGAGATGGATAACAAACTTATTAAAAATCACACAAAACAGGCGTTTTCAACAAACAAGACGTCCTCAACAAAAACATATGTATATGAGTAAAACACGAGGAGGACAAAATCAAAAGTTAAGGCAGAAGATAAAAATAAAAGAATTTAATTTACAATTCTATAAAAGGCTAGGGACAAAAAGCACTACTTAACCTTGGCCAGATGCAATAAAATCTAGCCTATATGTAGGTACCTAAATAATTATTGCCTCATTAACACAATACGTCATTTGGTGTACATACAATTTTAGAAAAATATCACTCTGACTGTCAAAACTGTAAAACCAAATATCACAAAGCTTATGTTTTCGAACCTGAGGAAATAAGGAAAAACCTTATATTCACGCTTCTGGCTCATCTGAGGCCAAAACTTTATTTACTATTTTCTTTGAAATACATCTTTCACGTTCTTAAACTATTCATACTTTTTGCAAGTTCGCCCTAAAATTTAATCTTTGAAAAACGAGGTAGCTGCCAAAGTCAAAGACGTACGACGGCAGAGAAAAATAATAAATATAACAGCTGCATCTTTGGAGTCTATACCGTGCTGGTCACATGCATGCCATCGTCTTGGAAATTACAGCTGAATTTTGAAGTTCTTATACAGCTACGAGAATGACCAACAGAAAATTTCGCAAAAAGGCATTTGTATTTACCCGTTAACAACACTTTCATTCTTTTCTGTTCAAAAAGCCTAACTAAGGTACGTACGTGATTGAAAAGTGTGTTCTCAGTCGTCGTAGACGTTCCCGTCCAGTCGTTAGGGAGTTTACGAAACGGGGAGGGCGATGCGGACGACGCCTTCCAAAAAGCATATTTCTTGCTTTTCCTTTTCGACCATTTCTGGTTCGTTTGCCCTCTCTTTTGTCCTAGTGACACTTTGTGATCAGAAAAAGATTAGAGCTCCCCGCATAAAGATAAAAGAAGATTGAGAAGATTTTATGTTTATCGTTCCTGTAGTCGTAAGAACTCCAAATTTAAGCTTTTCACGTCGTAATTTTGAAGACGACGGCGTTTAGTTGACCCTAACGGTGCATTTGTCTGCGTCGCCCTCCACGTTTCGTAAACTCCCTGTTACTAGGGCGCCAACGCCGATGAAAGCGGCAGAAAACAACAATGAATACACTTGCTGCACGTTGAAATGCACCGTGATCACCTGCACGCCGTCAACTTGAAAAACTTAATATTTTTTAAAGTTTTTACGACTAGCAGAACGACCGGTAGAAATTTTTGGCATTTACATTTTGGCATCACAAAATCACTTTCATATTTTTGTATTCACAAGGCGTAATAGTCGAACAAGAGCGAAAGCAAACTAGCCATTGCGCGATGAAAAACGACAGGATAGGAATGTGTTTTCTATAAGCCGTAGCCGGTCAATATTGCCGTCCTCGTAGCTATAAAGGTCACTTTAATACGGAACGGCGCCTGTAGAGTGACAAGAAGCTATTGATCGCTCATTTCTTTATTCAATGCTTAGTATTTAGTTTCTTAAGATGTTTTCGCGTTCATTGGATTTCGCTCTTCAAAGAAAAATATTGTATGAGCTAACTGTGCGTTTTGCAAGTATTTTTTTTTTCTTCTTCTAACAGTTCACATTTTAAACGACGGTCAATTTCAATTGTAAAGTTTTACCTTGAATCAAGATCTACATTAAAATGTATCAGAGCCCCCATATCGAGCTAGCTCATATAAAACCATGACCTTGTTCTGATTCACGGGAGAAGACAAAAGTGTACTTTGCTTTGATTTAAATACCAAGCCGAGTGATTAAAAGAAAAGTAACTGTCGGCTTTCAAAAAACTCACTTTTTTGTATAATTTCACATAAGAGTTGTATACTGCTTTCTTTTACTATTTATTGTGTACAAAGCAAAATGCTTGGTTTAAGTTCAAACTTAGAATTTAAAAAAAGCAGCATAATTTATAATATAATCATCAACATGAAGCACGCAAGGGGAGTTGCTTACAGTGTCACGAGTTTCCAATTTATAAAGCTTCGAAGTGAGTTCATTAAGGGAGTATACATGATCAATGAAGAATAGACACACTTATTAAAAGCCTTTTAACCGTAACACAAAATAATTGGTTCTCTGCCGTTCTAAAGGAGTAATTGAAAATTAGATCAATTTTATTTGAGTCAAATACTGTCTCCTTAAATTACGTTTTTATTTGAAAGTTCTCTATATTTCATTGTCAGCTAGTATGAAGCTCGCACAGGGAGTTTCCGGCAGTGCATGTCGCGTAGGTTTTCAACTTACAAGTCCATTAACAGAGTACATAATCAAGTTGGCAAAATATACGCACTCATTAAAAGCCTTTCAACGGTAGAACAGAATAATTGGTTCTCTGTTGTTCTGAAGAAGTAATCGAAACCTAGACAGATTTTGTTTGAGTCAAATACTGCCTCCTTTCGATGTTAAATGGATTTGAAAACTAAGTACGTTGTTTAATTGTGATTTAAATGTAGCTGGAAAAAAACAAGGAGCAATAGAATCTATTAGTTGTCAGTATGAGGCTCGCGAGGGGAGCTCCCGATTATGTCACGTAGGTTTCCAATTTATAAAACAGAGTACATAATCAAGTTGGCAAAAAATATTCACACATAGTTAAAAGCCTTTTAACCGTGAAACAAATGGTTCTCTTTCGTTCTAAAGGAGCAATCAAAAACTAGTTCAGTTTTAGGAGGGAGCTCCCGATATTGTCACGTAGATTACCAATTTATAAAGCTTCAGTCCATTAACGGAGTACATAATCAAGTTGCAATTGGCAAAAATATACACACATAATTAAAAGCCGTTCAACCGTGGAACAACAAATGGTTCTCTGGCGTTCTAAAGGAGCAATCGAAAACTAGTTCAGTTTTATTTAAGTCAACTACTGCTTCCTTTGATGTTTAATGAGTTTGGAAATCTGTGTCATTCCTAAACTGACTAAGTGAAATATTTGACAATAAATGATTTAAAAGTAAGAGGGAGCAATAGAATCTATTAGTTTCAAGCATGAAGCTCGCAAGGGGAGCTCCCAATATTGTCACGTAGGTTTCCAATTTATAAAGCTTCCGTCCATTAACAGAGTACATAATCAAGTTGGCAAAATCAAAAACCTCTTAACAGTAGAACAAAACAATTGGTTTTCAGCTGGCGTTCTGAAGGAGTAATCGAAACCTAGACAGATTTTGTTTGAGTCAAATACTGCCTCCTTTCAATGTTAAATGGATTTGAAAACTAAGTAAGTTGTTTGACTCTGATTTAAATATAGCTGGACTAACAAGGATCAATACAGTCTATTAGTTGTCATCATGAGGCTCGCGAGGGGAGCTCCCGATATCGTTACGTAGCTTACCAATTTATAAAGCTTCAGTCCATTAACAGAGTACATAATCAAGTTGGCAAAAAAATATACACACATAATTAAAAGCCGTTCAACCGTGGAACAAACGGTTCTCTTTCGTTCTAAAGGAGCATTCGAAAACTAGTTCAGTTTTGTTTGAGTCAATTACTTCTTCTTTAATGTTTTTAAAGGGTTTGGAAAACTATGTCAATTCCAAAAAATAAGTGAAATGTTTGACTGTATATGATTTTTAAAATATATAGCCGAAATAAGAATGAGCAATAGAATCTATATATTAGTTGCAAGCATGAAGCTCGAAAGATAAGGGGAGCTCCCGATAATGTCATGATTACATCACTTAGGTTTCCAATTTATAAAGCTTCAGAGTGAGCCCATTAACAGAGTACATAATCAAGTTGGCAAAATGTACACACTTCAATTGTATAACAAAATGATTGGTTCTCTCTCATTTCAAAAGAGTATTAGAAAACTCCATTTTCTTAGTCAAACACTGTCTCCTTTGACTGTTTTTAAAATGGATTCGAAAACTATAACTCCTTAAGCAAGTACAATGTTTGACTATGATCATTAAAATGTAGCCGGAATAAGATGGAGCTATAGAATCTTTTAGGCTATTTGTTTGCATGAAGCTTGCGATGCCCCCCCGATGGTTCTTTTGTTTAAGCGGTCTAAAGATGATCATAGGCTAGAAAAAACATACGGTGCTAAATTACGTAGACAACCGCATATTCAACACACGCAAATTGAACAGATCGTTTCTTGCCAATCATTTAACGACCACCACCAAAATCGCTGGATTTCTTTCTTAGTCCTACATTTTTTTCATATATGCTTGGCTTTCTTGAATTTGCTAAAACTTGACTTTCACGAGCCTTTTTTTACACGCCTGTTGCACCGCGCAACGGGAGCCGCATGAGAACGAGGCATTTCTCAATGCATGCAGGTTGACCGGCATCAAGCTTGAGCCCGCGCGCAACGACACGAACCGATGAAGAATGGAAGAATATGGGTTTTACTTCGCAGAATGTGTTAAAAACATGGTCATGCATTTTACAATAAAGCTTAACTTAAACAAAAAGTTAATATTTGCCCGATATCAAAGAATAGAGTCATGCGGCACAGTCCGTATTTGAAGAATGTTTAGCTATTGCTAGAAAGAGGATCCACTGTATATAACATGATTGTTTATCTTCTTGGCTGTATATTTAACAAATTACAGACTTCTCGGAGAAGGACGTTAAGCCATAGGTGCAGTTTCTCAACTCCTATCGGGGGACTTAATTTTAAAAAAGAACCCACAAAACTTTTCGAATCCCGCTTCCTTATTTGGGTTTAGTTCCTGCATGTAGGGCCTACTTATTTGGAACAAAAAATGTTTGTACTTGAGCTCATGTGATACTGATTAACCGTCCCGCGGAATGACCGAAAGACAAACCGCATGATCCGATCCGTCCACTCAAATCTAGAATTCGACTGCTAACAACATGATACATCGTTGAGAATATATTTGTCTCGCTTCGCCAGACAGCAATTGTTTTATCATTATGACATTTAAACTGCACATTGTTGCTGAAATTAAAAACAAAACAGTTACTGTTCATAATAAATTTCATGTTTTGCGCCTTCTTTTAGGAACAAATTGAGAAAAAATAAATTTCCCGGATGGAGGTTTTTGTTATGGCAAGTTCCGATTGTCAAAATAGGCAGAACAAAAGTTGGTTCCAAATAAAATTTCATCTGAGTTTTAACGCATGTTGTTGGTACTTCTTTTTAGTATGTTATTTGACTCCTCGCCATCTTATTAATAGTTCATTCTGCTTACTGATAAAATTGTTCATAATGTGAAAAACTAAAAGACTCTAGGAAAAATGCATTTTATCAGAATAAGACTTTAAGCCTAGTGGAAGCTTCATGCAGCAGCTAATCTGATGATAAGGCAGTTGAATGGCTTTTTATTCTTTAGTTAAAGCTGTAGTTTGACACGCGGAAACCCTTCAAACTTAATTGGCTTTTTGATACAACACAAACGCTGAAATCGATTCAAACCGAGCTGGAAACGACTGTCAACACACTGCCTTCATAACTCTATAAAATTACCATAGAAAATTTTATAAATTTACAAACATTCACAGGTTTAAAAAGGTTATTAACGCACTGTTTCTGTTGGTGCGTAACTGGTTAAAGATCGATGCGTGTGCATGCTTGGTTCAACTGGGAAGATTTCTGACAGCCATGCATGAGGCCACGGATTCAATCTCGTCTTTGCCGAGGAAATATATATATATATATAATACATTCGCAGTCTTATTTCGGCACACAATTAACGGGGGCGCTATCGTCTTCTACTTCTAACGTGAAGCAGTCCAAAAACTAACCGACAAGAGCAGAGTTTCGATGACTAAACTTTTAATATATATATATATTACCGTTTGTTTATCAATCCGTATTAAATTCTTCAACGGATTTATTACCTTGAAGATTTAAAACCTGGATTTTAAAATATTGAAAACATAAAGGACGAATCATGCAGTTCAAAAAATATCTTTCACGTATGACACTACTTACCAAACTAGAAGGAAGATTTCAACATGAAGCATCCGCACGTCAGTACTCACACAAGGATAAACCGATTTTTCAAGCACAGGTGCCAGAAAATAGGCTCCAACTTTAAGAGAACAGATGCAATAGCTTTTAATTAAAGAAAACCGTTTAATCCCTTGAAGGCTACATTTACGTACGTGAGTAATTGTCAAAACACTGCGGGAATTAACAATTAATATATCGTTTCCCTGCTTGATTCCGGCCCCATTGGGAACTACATTGTCGGGCAGTAACAACGAATTTAATTAGAGCCTTGTTATGCACTACAAATGCTGGAAAAACACCCAATAACATAACCGTGTTTTAAAAAGCACAGTAAGTATTCTGGAAAATGGATGCTTCTAAATAAAGTATAGCGTTCTTCCTGAGGGAAGAATTGCCGCTATTAAAGTCTAAAGGTTTTTCGTTTTTAAGGTTATCTCAGGGTAAAGCGTTGAGCGTGACAATTTTAGCTATACTTTCATCACATCAAATATCAGGTCATGTTAGCGATATTCAAATATGCCACCCTTAAGCAAGACTACAATAGAATCTGCTTCATAATTGAATATTAATAAAACAAAATGGTTGGAGATAACAAAATACACCACCCCCCGATGTCTAGGTTTCCATACTATCGCTGCACCATATCTATACTAATTCGGAATAAACTGAATTTTTTAAAACTCCATTGTGCGAGCCCTAATAATATTTTCGTTCTTGTGAACAACACGTGAGTAACTACAACGCTTTGTTGTTAGACTAAAGCGGTTGGAAACAAAACTGCAGTTGTTTAAGGGCTATAAGGGATCGGAAGTCTTTGTAATCGAAACATGAAAACTGAATACTCTTAGGAAAAACCATCCAAATATACCCATACGTTTTATAGAACCAATTTGAAAGAAATTTCGTTTTTTTCCACAGCCGGTTCCCTTTTTTGACCAGTTAACTCATTGGTGAGCAGTATGTAAAGAGATGCTAGATCTGATCAACTGGATCATGTTGAAAATGCAGTAATATTTGGTTTAAGGTGTTTTAAGGCAAAGCAGAGTAAGATATATTTACAATACCGACAGACTCAGCTTTTAAAGGAAAGCGTAGAGTTTTGAAAATTGACAATCTTAGATTTAAAGTAGCCCAACACTTTATGAGGTTTGACTCAAAACTTAAATATTGCTTAACAAAGTTCCTTGTAATAAAAATTTTGAGCACTAGAGTTTAATTTGATGATGTTTTTCCTTAAATCAGTTCGCGAAATTTTCCAAAATCCAGCAAAACGTTTTCGCCTATAGACGCGTGGCCAGCAGTGTGTGTACTAGTAATCAACCACGCATGTACAAGATCCCCTTAGTATAGATGTTAAAAGAAGAATTTTGCCGAATCGGTGAGTCGTTGCCGGCTGCACGGCATAATTACTGAACACTCGAAATGGGCTTAACAAAACGTCATCAAAGTTTCACTCCAGACCTCCTGGCCGCTCGGCCGATGACAAGAAGATGCGCAACTTTACCTCGCCGCCAGCGCAATATATAATCGGCGGCGAAAGCCAGCCATAATTATTTTTTTGGCTTTTTCATATTTAGATATTACACTCGAAGCTGATTGTTATGTATAATTAGAATATAGAGTGCAGGGCCACTTGAAGTTTCTTTTTAATTGGCTATGGTTTTTCTGTTTTATGCCAACAAAGTGTGGTGTAGTTTCTCAAGACATCCAGTTTTCTAAAAAAAATAACAGAAGTTTTTCATCTGCAGAAAGTTCTCTTCATGCTTCATTTACTTTTCTTTTTGGGCAGATAACTTGTCATGGTTTTATAACATCCTGTATGCGAATACTACAATAACAGTCGAGTACAACATGCTGTAAATAAAGCGAGGGAAGCCGAAACAGATTGTCATCCTCTCAAACCATCTCCATCGCTCACGTTGCTCAAAAATTTCATCCCAGTCAGCACTAATAGCTTAACTTGGACGTTTTCTTTAGCATCATAAAAAAACTACAATTAAGCACGTCCGTGATACAGTTCACAACAACAACACTCCAAGTAAAACTATTGTGCACACAGCTTATTTATGATTATTCACTAGAATTTTTCTTATAGACTTTATAACTACAATTGTCCTTTGGCCTTTTAGTAAAACTTCTGTTGCCCAGTGATAGCAAATTAGACGACATATATATAAGAACCAGAACTAATATGAACCTTTTCCAACCCTGGTCCATTTATCAATATCTAACTCTTCCTTAACGACACTTATCTTCTGATTACTTTTCTCTTGTTTAGAACTATAGGATACAGTTTTTGATGCTAAAAAGAGAATGCTTTCGCCCTAAAGTGCGGCAAGCAAGCAGACCAAAATTCCTGTCTCTACTCTCACGTAACAACTGTACATATCATAAATTTAAGACAAATTTCAACAAAAACTTTAATTTTTTGTCAACCTTGACGCTCAATTCAACGCTAAAGCTGAGCGAGTGAGTGAGTGCTGAATAGGATGCGGACCAACAACACTAACACAACACTTTTTTCCATGCAAGACTTTCCTAAAAATTCACCAGGTTTACGTACGTCAGTTGGACAATTTGTTCACAGAAGAAGACTTTCAGTGGGGTTAAAAAAAGCATTCGTGGAAGAACTTCTTGGTGCCGTGGTTGCTACTTTTTATATATCGTCCAATTTTTTTTTCTTATTCGTTTCAGTTATCACATTAAAGAACGATGTTCTTGGCGGCACCTTTCTTTTTCTCATTTGTTCATATGAATAAACATGTCTATAGTTTGTTTACAAAAGTATATAGGAGCTTCAGTCAGTAATAGCATATATACAACCTGACCTTTTCTTTGCATGCGAGTAATGACGGTTTTGGAAACAGAAGAAAAATAATTACCGGGACTTTATTTGGTTTAAAGAAATTTGGCCATAATTTGGGCAGAATCCTTTAAACTGTATTTGGTCATCTGGGTTTTTTTTTATTTTTTTCACGCCGTACATTTTGAGCCACGGTAAAGAGGAATCCCTCATCATTTTTGCTCGCCTGAGCTAAAGGTCAATTAACAGATTTTCCACAGGTCTGTAATCAGCAGAAAAATCTTTCAACAAAACTTTTGGCAATTTTTAAAAACTTGATGGGAAAATAATTATGGCACACTTGAAGCTTGAAAGTTAAAAGACAGTCGCATAAGAGGGGCCTCAAGTATGTCCTTTTATCGGGGAATATAGTATGTCCTGCCTTTGATAAGGAAATATTGTTATCATTTGACGCTTTCAAGGTTTAGATAACCATATTTTGGAAACTCAATCGAAGTTTCGTTGTTAACAGTATTATTGAAATTAAATGCAAAACATATCATGCAGGCTAATGGTTGATAAAGATTAGATGCGTAACTGAGCTCGGTTCACCGTTGGCGATTTTGTGGACTTATAACTTCAAAGCTGAATATACAATAAAATTCTCTTGCCGGACATCCATCGAGGGTATTTTCCAACACGCAAACTTATACACAAACGAAAAAACAAAAATTCGTTTGAAAACGCGAAGAATTCGTTTTCCGCATTGCAACTGAAAATACGTAATGAATTTGACCCAAAAAACAAAAATATTTTTTAGAACTGCTTAGACTCAAAAAAACATTTAATTCCGTTATAAAGTTGGAATTTTTTTAGGAGTTTGGTACTAAAACGAGCAAAATCGGTTATATATATGACGAGCAATCTTTATATCCATTCCTAAATTGACACGAGTAGCAAAAATGCAGCTAAAGCTTTAATTTGGAGAATTCTGGCTTATGCCTAAATATTCTAGATTTACAGTATAATTGACAGTGGGAGTCAAACATTTGCTTTAGTAGCAAGACAAAAAAATACTATTATATTGAAAAATAATACGGATAACCTACTTGAGAAACTCGTTGCATGATATATTTACGGTTGAGGGATCATTGCCGCCAGCCTGGTGTTACTCTGATGTAATGAAATATCAATACTAGGCTAAGGATATGCTTTACTAAAAGTTTTATACTATATCAGAAAACCTAACTTTGTTTCCCATTTTCTGTTTTAGAAAATATGGATACCTTTCAGGAACCCGAAATCAATAATTAGTCAGCTATATATAGTACAAGGATAGCAAGACTCACGGTTACTCTCGTTAGCACTGTTGTAAATGAACAATATTCTGCTATGGACAAAATCTGGCTCGGGTCAGAATAAATACCCCCGATCACAAAGCAGATGACTAAATGATATCTTGTTGCATCTGGTTGTACTGATCATTACCCTAAGCTCTGATGAGTTGCTATCGAATACGTGGGCAATCCCACAAGTCTTTGCGTGTTCTGTTTATCATAACGCTGTGGTTACAAAATGCAATTGAACGCAGGATCAAGGGGAAAAAGAAACGGAATCTGGTAGAAAAAAGGTTAGTGATGCTGGCTTCTTTCAATAACCGCAAAAAACTATAACAAATCTTGAAAAAGAGAATATTTCAGATCCAAAAACAAAGTGGCGTAGTTTTTACCTGCATATATCTGCATATTTCGATTTTCTTTAACTTCAACATATACTCTCTACTCACTTCAACCTCTTTGTAAAACAAAAAGCTCTCAGCATTGTCAATAATTTCTAAAAGAACCTCTGTAAGAAAATTCAATAAATTTGCCATTAGATTTGAGCAGCTGGAATCATGACAGATTAGTTTCTCAGTCAAAAGAAAAAAAACGTCAGTAAATATTTAGTTTCTTCTTCAGTGCTTGTAAAAAGCTTGCCCGTGTCAATAGAAGACGTTCGATTAAATAAATCTTGAAAAAAAGCATTTTCTTCCAACAGACCGAAGCATAATTTTAATCGACTTGGCAGTAATTTGGTTAACTGTTTATATGTATAGAGAAAAATACATTCATCAAACTGCTACCCAATTGTATACGGAGTCGAGTTTTGATTGCACATAGAAATTTCATTAAAAGCCGACGCTTTTGATTGCAGTTTTTTGTTTGAAGTTGAGAATTGTAAAGAAATCAATATTGCGCTGCGGATGTTGTGCTATACCTAGCGGAAACTAAATTCTATGCTCCATATTAAAATTTTACGATTCGATTCCTAACTAAATATTAAACAAAAAATGCAGTCTTCCAATGTGCATGTTATAACTTCATATTTGTTGTCACGAACATAACTCTCATACTAAGAAATGCTAATTTAAACATAAGAAAAAATAGGAAAAGAAGAAAATACAGTGTTAAGCCTACAAGTCTCTAGCTAGTATAACTAAAATGATTTATTTAGATGACAAGGATGAGCCAGTCGGTTTGTCTCAGTCACAATTGTAATGCAAAGCTATAAATCTATATGAATAACAGAGAAAACCCTAGCTGCGTTACCCTTTAACTACACATTTTAGGTTGATTTGCTTAATTGAAACCGACGTTTCCGTAAGAGTTTTGTTAGCATACACAAATGATATAGTCGGCAAGGGTAGATAGAGACACGAAAGCTGGCTGAGTAAATGGCATAATAAAAAATGTATTGCAGTAATCAACATCTATTTCTTAAAGAATAACTGCCACATAATTAAATGGTAGTCCTGACTATCTTATGCAGAAATTCTTTTGAAAACCGTTAAAGGAAAGCGAAATTACTCCGACTTATCGGGATTTCGAGGTATATGTGCTAAAGAAAAATTAGTTTAATTTTGCTTCGAGTTAGCGGGGTTACCAGGATTAAAACACGAGGTGTTGGTTCTTATTCTTTTGTACAACATTATTGACACTGTACATGCAGTTGAAACCGACAACACGAATTTCCCACTTCTCGAGGCAAAACTAATTTTCTCCTTGGATTTTCCTCATAAATCTACAGCAGTTTTAACCCCTGCAGCTCGAAACCCCGATGGTTCGAATTAATTTCAATTTCCCCCTGGG
The DNA here is from genome assembly GCA_027575215.2 of Hydrozoanthus sils. Lineage (NCBI taxonomy): Eukaryota > Metazoa > Cnidaria > Anthozoa > Zoantharia > Hydrozoanthidae > Hydrozoanthus > Hydrozoanthus sils. The sequence goes on along the minus strand of JAOBRD021031325.1, from coordinate 3,762 downwards.
GGGGAGATACTCCCATAAATTTACTATATAAGGACGTGCCGCCCGCCAGGGTATGGTTTTTTTTGAGTTCCTTGTCTTAGATAGGTATACAATTTCACTCAAGTTGTCTTAAACAGGGTTCACTTTTTGCACTTATATTGTCTTACGAAGGGTAGCGATATTTGACCGAATTTGACCGAATGAAAACAAACTAAACAATATATAAACGATCGCTTAGTGGCGAATGTCATGCTTGGTGTTTTACCAACAGAAATAACGGTATGTGCTTTATATAGGGTGCGCATTTGAGCATTCAGTCTTGAATAGGGTATATGTTTTTCGCTATTGTAAAATAAACTAAACAATAAACAATCGCTTAGTGGCGAATGTCATGCTTGGTGTTTAACCGACAAGAGTAACTATGTGTGCTTTATATAGGGTGCGCATTTTAGCATTCACTCTTGAATAGGGTATATATGTTTTTCGCTATTTGTCTTAACTTCCAAGGTTTTGCTTCTTTAATAGGGTCAGGGTTTTGGGGGTTGGGCGGGACACCCCTAGCACATTCCAGACCAACCCCCCCCCCCCCCTTCCCGGACAATTTCCCTAGGCAATTGGAGTTACCAGTGTTCAACTTTATCTACAATTTACAGGTGAATCTCTAGAAATCAAACGATTTGTTTGGTTGTATTATCGCCTGAAAGTTGAGATTGACCATTCAATCTCAGCCCAAAATTAATCGTTCTAATAAAACAAAAAGAGTGTATTGCACTTATTTGCCGACGCGCTGGTAGTTCCTTTCAAGACAAAAACCTAACATATAAACATACATTTTTGTTACAAGAACCCTTGAATTTTTTCTCTCAATGTTAATTTTTTTACAGTTAACAATAATAATAATAATAATAATGATAATAACAATAATAATAATAATAATAATAATAATAGTACAGTTTCGTCCAAATTCTAATCTTTTTTGCCCCTATTGTGCGCTTTTGTTTAAAATGAAAAATCTGCAAATTTAAAATCTTCAAAGGACGAGAAACGGTTTCGCTTACACAAGTGTATTGATTATTCCATGGCCCATTACTTTTAATTTTTTTTGTTTCAAAAGCCGGAAAACAAACGTTTATTTCTTCTTTATATTTTAAAAACTAGTGCACATGCTTATTTTATAAGATCCAATTAATTTTGGCTGACTGGGCTGTTTTTAAGTTGTTCTTATTTCCTGACGTTTCCAAATGAAAAGATCAGCGTTTAGAAATCGAGTTGTTGTAAAATTACATGTACATCTTGTTCTTAGCGTGTTCTTAATTTGTGAGCAATCTCAGCTTGGGTGTTCTTATAAATTTTGCTCTTATAAAAAACGTGCAAACGTATTCACCTTTGACTTTATGATTGTTCCCCTATCGTTAAATGTCTGGTTATAGTCACTCGCTTGTTTTCCAGTTGTTATTTTCTAGCTATTTTTACTCTGTCTTATTATTAAAATACTCTCCATTTATCGATTTACTAATATTTTGTAAAGCTGACTTTAAACTGAATCATTGCAATAGCACAGTATTCATAAAATTAGTTAACGTTATAATCGGTATGGAATTGATAAACAGACAAACAGAAAATGGTACAAATAAAATGTCGTTGTGCCATAAGGCTGCTTTCATTAAGTATACCGTGGGGGTGGAGAGGTTTTTTGGGGGGATCTAAAAATTTTTTAGAGGTAAAAGGGGATCTCTGAAAAATTTTGGTCATGGCAAGGGGGATACCAATTTTTTCACCATTCAAAGCTGCTAGATACAAGTACCCATATGGCTTTAGGTCTTCAATTATTCTTGTATGATCACTGCAAGTCTGATTAAATCGAGAATCAAAATGTGACTTCGTCTTGTTTATAATACCTTTATTTTAATCAGGAAATGATCGTTACATGGCATCACAATAAATAATTCAGCACACAAACACTACACATAATACAGATGATACATTATGTTGTGGATGTTTTAACTTTATCCTAACGAAAAGAGGTGTAATAAAACGTTGATCACTGCAAAAACAGTCTTTTTTCACAACATGGATTGTTTTTAGACCAATTTCAAATGCCAACGATACACGTAGTTTTAGTCTACTTTTATATCTAAAGAATAAGACCAATATGAATGTCACTCTATTTTAAAATATATACGTCACTTGTTACTGTCATCGGCTATTCCCTTCAGTGAATTTTGGTAGCCTCCTATCCTAATTTCATTACCATCTTCATTGGTTTAATTTATATCATTGTCTTTACCATCAGTAATCATCATCATTGTTATCACTGTCCTCATCTTTTTGGCCCTCCTCATGGTCGTCATCATCACAATCATTCCCATGATTACTATCATTCTCATTCATAGTACTGCCATCTTCACTCAGCTGATTGACAGCACAGTTGATGTGCTCAAGGGATTCTCCATCAAAAACTTCAAGTTTATTCAGGTATTCCAATGCATTTAGATGAAACTTGGTTTTCAGTGTATATAGGCCCTCTGCACGCAACTGGCTCTCATCAAGGATGATGAAGATGTATTGAATGTTACGACTGTTCAACGGCTGCCTAATGAGCTGGTAGAAGATCTATACCCTGTTCCCGATATCAGACATCAGAGCGGATTGCCTGACTGAGTAGGACGTGTTACTTAAACTAGTTTAATGGACATTAAGTGAGTGCTGCCGTAGTCAAGAAGTTATTTCATTAACATACATTAATGTCTAATAGTAGTTGTGAATTTATAACCCAAAACTCTGAATCTGTAAACCAGTTTAATATAAAGCTGATACGGCTTCATTTTCTAAATAGTTATGGTTAATTTTTTCATTTATAAATGTTTTTTATTGTTCTTGTTTAATTCGGCAGCCCTTTTCCGAATTTGCGCTTTGGTTCCTGTAGGGGTGGTCTCTTGGTAAGGCTTGGTGCTTAGTTTTCACTATTACCAGGTCTCAGCCTGGGGCTCTGTTCGCGGGGTCTGGAAACCTAAAAGAGAACAATAACTTTTAGGTCGAGAGACCCAGCACTGCAGCGAGAAGACAATACTCTAGTGACTCAAAGCTTGACTGCAAAAGATAAAGTTTTATTCCAAATTACTAACTTATGGAAATTAAAGATACTGAACAAAACGTTAAAAGCAGAAATTTCAATACCTACCTGCTATAAATACAGCTTTATTCTTCAACGGACACCACAGACTTACTAGACCAAGTGTGTGAGTCTGTTCAGTTAACAGTTACATATCAATTGAGCTCTCTTGCGGTTTATCAGTATTTATATGAACTCGTCCTCCTAACTCTCTCCCGTAGTACATATGCTGCTAAATAAAGGTCACAATAAACGATCATTGCTTTGTGGTGTGTTTATATTCAGAGCTTGGCGAATTAGTTAAGGATTTATGGGAGTTTTAATGAGGTTTTGGGTATCGGGCTGCGGGTAGCCAGCGTAGCTTGGCGTTCTAGTCATTCTCGATGGCGAAAACAACGAGCGGCGAAGCCGCGAGATCGAAGAGCGAATCGATGAGCGAGTCGGCGAAGCGTTCTCTCTCCCCATTCCCTCCACGGCCCACTTTTCGCCGCTCGTTGTTTTCACTAGAACGCCAAGCTACGCTGGCTAGGCTGCGGGGAGTGAGGTAAAACTCCCATAAACCCTTAACTAATTCGCAATGCTCTGAATATAAACACACCACAAAGCAATGATCGTTTATTGTGACCTTTATTTAACAGCATATGTACTACGGGAGAGAGTTACGAGGACGA
>JAOBRD021031215.1:0-11636 GCA_027575215.2 Hydrozoanthus sils | reverse complement strand
ATTTCAGGAGCAAATATCATGTTCAATAAAATAGATATTGATAAAGTGCTTGCACCAACGCCTTCCTTGTAGAGAGACGAGTCCATAATACAATAAAAACCAATACCCCTAAATCAGGTTTTGAGAAATCGAGCTCTGAAAAAGTGGTGGGGGGTAGGGTAGGGGGATCTGTGCCGCCACCCACTCCCCTGACAAAACTGGGTTCCTTAAAAATACCATTGTTTTGACTTCTTCCCTTAGATAGATACTTTGTTTACAAAACCTTGAAGCCGTAGGCTGAATTACGTTTTCTTACATTTCATTAAATAAGACAACTAGGATTTAATACTAAAATAAGCTAAGAAATAAGAAAAACTGCACTAATTAAAAATGATCATACATATTCTGTACCGATCGCAAAAACTCCCTTGAAAACACCTCCAATCGCACCCAAAATACACACAAGATATAAACAAGGTAGGCCAACTTTATTTCCAATATTTTCGATTTTAAAAATTTGGCTAAATTTATAAGACTTTGTATGGAAAATTGTCTACATTTTTTTAAAATCTTCAGACTTGCTGCAAGCTTGGGGTGCCTGTGAGAACACGTGATGTTTTAAACACAGGCTACCCAAACTTAAAATTCGATTTTTTATGCGTCTATTGTACCACAGGCTTTCCAAACGTAAAACTCGACTTTTTTTCCCATGCGTCTACGAACCTTAGTACGACCGACTTCATGTATTTGTTAGCTTATATGTAAATGACAACTGCCGTATAAGAGAATGTATGGGAAACTCTTGAGAATCTCTAAATACGTGCAACTTACTACCTAGTTTGGAATAAACTTCACTTACCGTTTAATGTGTGATCTTTAATATGTGTTTTGTTCCGGATTTCGTGCCATTTTGAGGCCGTTTGGTATAAGACAACACGTCTTCGATTATATCTACCAAACGGCCTCAAAATGTTACAAAAATACCAGAAGACAACACATATGAGGTAAGTGAAGTTTATTCCAAACTAATTTAGTAATTTGCACGTGTTTAGAGATTCAAAAGAATTTCCCATACATTCTCTTATACGGTAGCTGTTACTTACGTATTAGCTAACACTAAGTATATGAAGTCGGTCAAAAGGTAAAAAAAAAAAAAAAAAAAAAAAAGTCGGAAGTCTGTGTTCTAAAAATGCGTCATAGAATTGATAGAAGAAGGAAAACACTTTGTGCCTTTTTCAGTAAGGAGTTTTTAATCTGACTATCGTCGTGAAGTACAAGTTTAAGTCATCAAGTCAATATGGTTTTTCTAAAGAACATGTTAGAGTTTGTTTGTGTTACATTGACACACTGCTGGGCTTTTTTCGGAGTTTTGAATTGTTCAACTTTGTTTGTGTTATATCTTTTGTTTACGCCATTGTTCCCAGTTGCGGTTATCTACATCACAATCACGTTCTTTACTTGGAGTTCCCCGCGTCGCGGTGGAAGAAAGTTTGGTTCGCATTTTATGAGACGGCTTCAACTTTTCAGGCATGTTGTAGATTATTATCCCATTTCGCTGGTTAAAACCTCGGAACTTGATCCGAAAAGAAATTACATATTTGGCTACCATCCTCACGCAGTCCTCGTGGAAGGGGCAGCCTTCGGCTTTGGAACAGAAGCACTTGGTTTCAGCGAGAAATTCCCAGGAATAAAACCTCATTTGGCCGTTTTATACAGTAAGTAATAACTAATATTTCTCGTTAGATGCTTATATTTGTTTCATCAATGTCAAAAACTGGTCTTGATATTATAGTTACACTTAGTTGTACTTTCTTTCCAACATTAAATCTTTTTACCGTAAATTCTCTAATAAGCCCCCCTCTCTAATAAGCCCCCTGTCTAGAGCGTCAAGTTTCAAACAAGCCCCCTGTCCAATCCCAAAATAAAGGCAATTGAGCTAAACTATAAGGCTTATTTTGACAAATATGTATTTTGTCAACGGTTTTAGCTGTTTCAGTTCTGACTTCATGTTGTGTTTTCTCTCGATCTTTGGTTATTGACAATTTTTCAATAAGGCCCCCCTCTCTCATAAGCCCCTCTCTTTAATAAGCCCCCTATCTGGAAGGTCTAAAAATATATTTAAGCCCTTCCGGGGTATATCAGAGCATTTATGGCATCAAGACTTTTCCCAAAGCTTAGAAAATGTTGCTAGCCCATATATTCCTAGTTCTACACTTTTCAATTAAAGTCAGACATTGAAACAAACTATGAAATCCCAACTTCCTCATGTAACCCATGATATGAAAAGCTGAGGGGATGGGGGGGGGGGGGTACTCAACTGAAGTTTAATTGGGTAGAGGGGATGGGGTGGGTACCCACAAGCTCTAAAACCTAATGATCCTGTCAATGATATTATGTTATAGATTTTAACACCCTGTTTATGATTTTTAGTATGAAATCACACCCTGTTTATGATAAAATATTCTGAGCATAAGAACTACTTCAATATTTATGATGGCTGAAGGAGTGATATGTACACCCTGTTCAAGATTTCTGGCATCAAAAGCATAATTTGTATTTATGATCTGGAAGGGAGGCACATTACTGTGTAGCTTATATATATGGGGGAGTTTATTAACACCCCTCTCCCTTTAACTCTCTAAGTCGAGCAGTCTAACATGCTCTGTAATCCCATGAAATATACCTCAGGGCATACTTAGTTCTATACTTCAACTGGTCAGAGGGTCTGACAAACTCTTAGCCTCAACAGTTTCATTTTCATTATTACAAAAAAGATTGTTTCTGGTGCATAAAAGTCATTGATGATTATTTTGTATGATTATGCACTTATCAGCGGAACCTCTGGGCATTTGCACAAAGGCATTTGCAAATTCCCCCGACCAAGGGCCAATATTCTTCCACAAAAAGATACTACTGTCCCTTCCCTGGGGATCATAATTTGAAAGGACTCCTAAATTGTAACGTAATTCCCTACATAATTTTTAATAAAAGTTTAACAAAAACATATACAGTAAGCAAAAATAGCTAGTCCACCTGTTTTCTGCACACAGTGAGGATCTGCTTTTTATCACGTAAGTCATAGAATGACAATTTCAACAAACGTACACTTTCTTCAGCCTGTGTTTACTATACACAGATATACAGGGCTCAAAGTTAAAACATGTTTAATTGCTTTTTGCCAGAGACTAAAGGGGAAAAAGTTGTCGCAAGTACTATTTTGACAGTCTTTACGTATCTGTCGGCCTCAATTTCGAGCCTTGTCCAATTACTTGCAATTCAAACAAACAATTTTTTTATTATCTTTGATTATGCTTTCGAAATCTTCACGTGGTATTGATACCCAGTCCCCAGGGTCTGGATCTTTCAGTTTCAAGATAATGGCGATGTTACAAGTCCTGCGGGTCTCTCCCCATGTATCTTGCCTCAGAAGCGCAAAAGCGGGCAAATGCCCCCATCCCAGGCCAGTAATTGGCAACAAAAGTCAGCAAATCCCGCGCTATGCCCCTGTATGTCCCCGGGTCACCCCCCTGGGATGGCCACTGATAAGTGCATTATACAGTCATGATACAATTCCAGTCTTAGCACCACTATGGTTATTAAATCAATGCTTAGATAAGTAAACTACAGTAAAGCTTAATCATAATTAGTCAGAAAGTTTGACACTTTTAATACTTTGTTTCTGAAGATTTGGGTGTTTAAAAGGCAAAAAAGGAATGATTTATTTATACAAAAAAGGAAAGCATAACCTTTGATTTAAAAAACAGTTTATTAATAAATATGGTTGCACACAATTATGTGAACTCTAGCTATAAAACATTTCACAGGGGGGTATAAACAAAAATTTATTGGGGGGGGGGCCTTTGGAAATTGTAGTAGTTCATCATAGAACCTGTAAGCCGAAAATTATTTGGGGGGCCTGGCCCCCAAACCATATTATTTGGGGGATCAGTGCCCCCCATCCCCCTGGTTCTGCCGCCTATGCATTTCAAGAAAAGTGTCACTGATTTTGTTTTAATCCATTTGCTATAAGGCAGCTAACATTTTTTGTTTCCAACGTATAAGATTATCAAATTAAAGAAAAACTGGTTTTTGGAATCTTAGAGAAACATACTGATAAGATGAATATGTGTTTTGACTATACCTGCTTGATCTTCCATTTGGTGAGCTAATTGGTGTAGAAGAAAAATGTGTTGCTGTAATGTTGGGTGGAGAGTAAAGCAATGTAGATGCACAATGTTGTTTAGTTTCTGTCCCGCTGTTTAATTCAGTTCTATTGGGCCGAAACAGTTTCGTTTATTAAAAATTGACAACTAAAATTTGTGCATATCGGTTGTGGACTGAGGGGCCAGGCATTTGACCATCATAGTAGGGGCGGGGCATTTGCCTACGAAAATTGCCTGCTGGGCCAGACATTCGCCCAATTTTTTCAAATGCCAGGGATTCGCCTGGGGGTTTGCCTGGGGGGGGGGGATGCTTGTGGTTGGAATTGACTCACACATAAATGATTGATGATTGTAGTCCTTCCAGCTCTTTGATCAGTCCCATTCTATTCTGCTATCTCTCAGAGTATCTCTAAAGTCCTTTCAGGTTTAAAATAATTTCACCATTTTCTATTGACTGTTCTGAATTAATTCAAAAATAAGACACATTGTTTGCATACTTTTCGCCAAAATTTTCCACATAGGGTCAGCTTGACAGTGTCCTTCAAACTCTGTTTGCCCATAAGGTCTGAGTGACCTAATGCAAACTGAGGTGCATTGGGTGAAATCAAGAGCAGAGAGTACAAAAACGAGACAGAAGTTAGAGTGTTTGGTTTGCTTGCTTGAGATTTCTCCCAAACCACCACTGAGATTTGCATCAGCCTGTGCAAACTCGGTAGCTGTTTTATTTCTTTTGTATAAGAATGTTTCCAATAATATTGTTCACACAGGCTAAATTGTGAATTCACTTATAGACCAATCAGAGTGTGCATATCATCTAAACCTGCTCAAAAAACCAAGGAATTATTCTCTTGTATCTGTCATCAATTATTAAATTAGCAAATATTTAAGTATAACACAATTTAAAGAGGTATTTGATCAGACAGAAGTCAGCCTCTCCATTTAACCTGTTTAAGTCATGGGCTGTGGAAGCCCAAAAAAATTGGGGGGGTGGAGCACAGTGAAATTGTAATAGTTCATTATAAAATCTTAAACTCCCATTCAATTTTTTTTTTGGGGGGGGGGCACCCCGCATTCCACTGCCCATGAAAATGGTCTTGTAGTTTAACAGCACTGTTTTTGAGCTGGAATTTCAGAATAAACTGACAAAAGTCATGACACTTTTCCATCAGTGGATTAAGTATATACTGACAAGAATTTTGGGTTGTGGTGGAAATGGAGAGGTAGCTAGGGATTTCAGAGTTATTGCACTGTCTGACTTGTGGAAGTGTAGAACTAAGTTAAGACTGAGAAGAGTTTGGGGTTGTTGGGAAACTGAGGTGCAAAGATTTAATTGAGAGTTAAGATATTTATCATTGGAAGTGTAAGACAAAGTTGGGACCCACAACAGTTTTGGTTTCATGGGGAAGTTAAGATGTTGTGACACATCAAATTGTGGGATTAATTACAGATCATCAGCAGTTTTTTGACTGTGTTGTAAATACTGTACCCCATATGAGAGTGGCTTAATCCAAAGAATTGCCTGATAAAGTATAGCCCAGAATAATTGTGGAGGTCAGGGCCAGTAATTGACATTTCTTGCAGTATCAAAAAATGGTTGATGATTAATAATTCTATATTATTGATAGGATTCCTTTCAAATTATATGTTTCGTTAATCGCTAAAAAAATCTCTCAATGGTTTGTGTTTTACTGTTTTGTCACCTTTGAGGAGTTTTTTAGAACTTATTCACTTAGCCCCTTTTCCAAAACCGGATTAGTGATTCGAACTTTGAGGTGCCTAATTTCACAAGGATTTATTTGTTGGAAGTACAAACTTCAAGCCCCTTAATTGTCTCATATTAAAGATCTCTGAAGATTCTTTAAACTGCAGTTGAGAGTTTCTCAAATAGAAGACGAACACTAAAGTAACAAAGCCAAAACATGTTACTTCCACGTTGTGGCTTCCAGGTTACCGCTTTCATTTTGTTGCAGTTATCCAGGGGGCTATGTTAAAACTCTTAACGTAGGTTTTGACTGCAACTCGGAAGCGACAACATGTAAGCAACAACGTGGAAGTTAAACGTTGAAGCGACAATGTTGAAGCAACAATGTGTAAGAAACAACGTGTAGCCAACAACGTGTGAGCGACAATGTGGAAGCAACAACGTGTAAGCAACAACGTGTAACCAACAACGCGTAAGCGACAATGTGGAAGCATAATGTGTAAGCAACAATGTGTAACCAACAACGTGTGAGCGACAATGTGGAAGCAACAACGTGTAAGCAACAACGTGTAACCAACAACGCGTAAGCGACAATGTGGAAGCATAATGTGTAAGCAACAATGTGTAACCAACAACGTGTGAGCGACAATGTGGAAGCAACAACGTGTAAGCAACAACGTGTAAGCAACAACGTATGGAGCAAAAACTTGTAAGCGACAACGTGTAAGCATGCAGTAACGTGTAAGCGACAACGTGTAAGCGACAATAGAGAGCTTCAGATTCGACAACGAGCGATAACGTGTAAGCGCCAACGTTGAAGCGACGACGTGGAATAGACAAAGTGGAAGCAACGACGTGGAAGCGGCAAATTGGGAAGAAACAACGTAGAAGCAATAATGTGGAAATGGCAGAAGGGGAACACACATTCAAAAGAAATAGAACTGTAGCCAAAGTCTTTGTTGAGAGTTCATCCAGTATCAAAAAGTAACAACGAGGAAGTGACAAAGACGAAGGGACAATGTCGAAACTGTCTTTTATTGGCTTCCGTATTACAGTCATGATTGTTGTAAGTCAGGCTGTGTAGGATTATCAAGCGTGGGTGTTAGATATTTTAGAAAAATCAGACAAACATTGTAAACCCATTGTTAATACTAATCTTATTACACAAAGTCGGCAGGTTCCTATTTTGCATAGAAAATATGAACGTCTGAACTCTGTGCCCAGCTCTTCAGAACTTTAATCAGAAAATGTCTCTGATAACGTTTTTATAAAGTTAGTGTTTATTAATCGTATATCAGGGTCTAACGATGTCAAGGTGCATTGGTAAATGAAAAAAACAATTTGTTGTTGTTTTTCATTTTTTAGATCTCTTTTACTCTTTTCTACACCGTGACCTGTTGATGTCTTTGGGCATAACCGATGCATCACGTGAAGGGCTGGAGTATGTTCTCACTAAGATTGGCGAAGGGCATTCGGCAGTGCTTGTTATTGGAGGTGCAGCTGAAGTTATGGAGACCAGAGCTGACAGCTATGATTTTATCATTGAGAGGCGGAAAGGGTTCATCCGACTGGCTCTGGAAACTGGGTTTGGTCAACAGTTAAATAATTTTGCAATATCGATCGTATTTCAAGTTTGATTTACCAGTTTAGCCTCCGATTAAGTGAAAATTAAAAAAGCTCTAGGGCTTGTAGATCATTAAAGTCCTAAAAAACTGAAAACGAGCTAGTTGTTGTACGGATAAATGTGGATGATATGCCGTGATAAATGTTTGGTAAACTTCCAACATAATTCTTGTTCTTTTTGTTCCTTTGTATGTAGCGCGTCTCTTGTTCCAGTGATAGGTTTTGGCCAGAATAACACTCATTGTGTGACTGTTGGGCGACGAGGAACCTGGTTTGGAGACTGGCAAAGAAATTTTCGCCGAAGGCATCCAAACATAATGACGTTTTTAATTTTTGGCCGCTTTCTCTCATTTATTCCGAAGAGAACACCCATTGATGTCGTAGGTAAGTTTATAATGAGTGTGTACTATTTGCCGGCTTGTCACCTGACCCGTGAATTGGGGATTGTATTGTATTTGTAGGGTTCCGGACCCCTGGCGAGCCAATCAGAGCGTGCGATTTGATAGATGCGGATCTCAACAGTATAATGTTCCTGAATTTGAAGAGTTATAAGACTACTCACCATAGAAAACAAGTTATTGTTTTGGCCAAGCCCGTAGGGAGGGGGTAGGGGTAGGGGTGCGATGGGTGCGTCCGCAGCCCCTCCCCCCATCACCCCCCAGGCCACGAAGGTCCACTTTTTTTGTTAACCAACTATTTAAAAAAGCAACATCCTCTACGTTCACCTAACTGAAGACACTATCTAGTCATTTCCAAAAGTGCAATGTTAAAAGACACGTTTAATATAAGTTCAGTTCGGATTCACTGTTACTCGGCCAAAAATATCAATTTTGAAGTTCAAAAGATTGAATATTATTCACGTTTTAAGTTAGTTTTGGCTGCCCACATTTCAGTCTCAGAAAGCCAAATTTTAAAAATTCCCCGGGATTGCAAACATGCCCCCGGACCCTCTTGGTCCGTCTCCTCGCTCGATCGCACCCTCCCACAAAATGTCCTGGCCACGGGCCTGTTGGCAGTATCGAGTAATGATATTTTTACACTTCTTTTTCTTTGACTCTTCAGTGGGTGCACCAATTGCAGTAGGAAAGGTCGAGTCGGCTGCTCCGGAACAAGTTGACGAACTTCATGCTAAATACAAGGAAAAACTACGGCAGCTGTTTGATGAAAATAAAACCAAATTCGGGGTGCCAGAGTCAACTCGGCTAAATTTTTTCTAACAATAAATAGGACACTCCATAGCTCGTTACTTAGCCGAGTTGGTATTTCTCCCGATAACCTTTTGTAAATAGTTTAATTTGGCTCTTTCACGTTGTAAACTTTTGTAGTTTTGTTTGCTATAGAAAATAGTTAGATAGAATATATAAAAATTTTTAGATGTACCTCAGGGTTACTTTTGTAGCAGCTACTAACGTTACCAATTTTAGCAATTTTGAAAAATTACTCGCTAAAATTACGGTTCCAATTCCCTTGTAATTTTTTATGATAGTGTTAGATAGGAATCCTCAAAATCGCTAAAATTAGTGGACGCTAATTCTTTCTTGGACAAAATCGCTAAATTTAGTGGTCACTAAAAATAGGAACTTGTAGATACCCTTCTATGCCAAAGGTTAAATCATTTATGCGGTCTTCCATTGATGGTCACTCCATCTGTGAACAGGGACGTTGAGCCGTTGGTCTATTATTCAATAACCTTAAAGGAAACTAAACACTTGTACACTTGTCAAAATTGAAGTATATTGCAATTTTATTACAAACTTTTGTATTACGTAAACGTAAGCGTATGCATAGTTAATTTAGAGACTGGTTATAAAACCATTGTTGTAGGTCTTTGTTCCTCGTTTTTTTTTTTCGTTTACTAGTCCTGAAGGTGCACAAAATACAAAAGGTTTTGAGATGCAAATCAACAAGTAGCCAGTCAAAACATTCTCACTAACACCTGAAACAAAGAATGTGCACCCTCACGGTTCGTTCAACCTACAACAAAGCATCTTTGCAGATTCTTTGTATTTCCCTTTTGAGGTTTGCCGGCTTTCATAACCAGTCCCTAGAATAACTGTGGCGTATGTACTTGTGAGATCTGGCTGGTGATGAAAATCAGAGGTGTTACACATGTGCTAATAACTTGGAGACAGCCACTATAAAATGGCAGTGAAGCCTCATGGGTCAAAAGGAACTAAGCCTGTACTGAACCCTAAAAGTAGTTTGAGCTTAAAAGGCCTATGAGATGAAATATTTTGTTACTTCAGTGGATAGATCTTTCTAAATGAGGAACATCGGTGAAAAAAAGTTGTCAAAATCTGTTATGGTTCTCGAGATATTAACATTATTTTCAACCGATGACGTCATTTGTTGGACAGGCAAATTTTCAATTTTTTTGAAAAGCAGTTGCCAGTCCTTAACCTTTAGCCGAAAATAAGGAATACCTCGATATACATCAGCCCAAGTTTGGCATGAATTGGAATGGAACTATCGAGTTTTTCAGCGACGTGTTATTTCCGGAAAACCTTCTAATACCTGTTAAGAAGATAATACAATGTACACTTTTAATCTTGTTTACTTCTCCTGTTTTCTCTCTGACTTATCATTTAAGTCTTGTATTTTTATGGGTAGGATAAATTGATGCCAAGTATTATTTTGGACCTAGAATTTCAGGATCGTGTGTTTTTTGAGTTTACAAAATGAAGCTCCGGCGGACCCCCCCCCCTTTTGTAACGTACACTTCGAGTGCCTTCCGCCCTCCCCCCTGGAACTCTCGTTAATTTCGTGACGCGCGGTCTTTTGGGTTCAAGTTAGTCATGTAACAGCCGCCTTGTTCTATATAGTTTTTAGTCGTGGATATAAACGCGAAGCGTAGTGCAGAAAAGAATAACCAAACGGAAAAGATGGAGTTGTGTTGGTTAACTTTTTTTCCATAAAATCAAACTTCAACTTTCTTGAGCTCGTACATACAAACTTTTAATAATATCATTTTTATTTACTAATTTATCTTATTGTACTTATTAACTTTTTTTAAAAATTCATTTATCTATTTAATTATCCTTTTTTGTTGATTATTTTAGTTCTGAAACCATATATAATTTAATTTAAAGTTAAAAAACAGTCATAGCGTTTACTGGCATTTATTGAAGCCTAGGCAATGAGAACAGCAACAACTACAAGTAAACCCCTTTCTGACTTGCCCTTAATTTGGACCATGTCTAGATCTGGCTCGTTTGCCCTTTTTTTCCCTAGCTACGCCTTGTAAACAGAAGTTTTCTTCTTAAGAATATAGGGGACTGAGACATTTTCTGTTGGTCTTTCCCGTAGTTTTAAGAACTCTGATGTATTTAATGAAGACAATGGCGTGCAGGTGGCCAGCACGTTGCATTCCAACGTGCAGTTATGGTGTTCACTATAGTTAAATTGCTAGTTCGTTTTTGACTCGATTGCGCGCTCTCATTGGCTAAATCGAGGTCACGTGGATAAATTCAAATCAAATGTTCCCCGACTGGTCACATTCTTGAAAATTGTTGACCAAGTGACCAACCATTGAACATTGCTATCGCGCTGTCACGTTTGGGAACGGGAAAAATTGTTTTGTTTTAATAATTGTAGTTTATTTTGCCTATGCTATATTATCAACAGTACAGGCCCGTATCCATCCAGGGGGGTGCGCGGGCTGCATACGCATCCCCCCCCCTCCTCCAACGGCTGTAAAGGTCCGCAAAACTCCACTCGATAATGAAAGTAATAAATAAAAAAAAATAAAGTCTACGTTGGAAATGATCAACAAAGCATATTTAGAAACACTTTTATTTACCAGTAAAACAATCTCAATAAATAATAAATTAAAATAAAATCTAATTTGTCAGTCCAGCGAAATCACCCTGAGCCCAAGTTTATTTTTACACAAAACTTTGTTATTTTTTATGATGTCCTGCAAATGTGAAAGCTGTGATAAAATGACGTTATGTCTGCCTGCTTCGCGCCAAAATAATTGTCTTGTATGCAAATTGACTTCGGGCTTCGATTTGTACCGGAGATCTTCATATTAATTTGAAACTTTGCACGAGACAAGGTTGCTGATTAGGAAAGAATGCAATGGGTCGAAGACAACGATGAAATTTGCTTATGAAATAAATGTGTCCAGCACAAAGAAATGTGTTTTTCAAGCCTTTTTAAAGAGAGAA
>JAOBRD021031001.1:0-11638 GCA_027575215.2 Hydrozoanthus sils | reverse complement strand
TAGAGTAATAATGGATGTACATATATATTATAAAATTTGTAAAATTGGAATATAAGGCCCTCCATGTGCCGGCTCAATGCGGTTTCATCTATTTAATACTCGCTCTATCTAACAGTAAGGGTTGACTGCGCACGCACATTCTTATTCCAATTGTTAAACGGACAAAAGAATTGGACAGCTGGTGAACATCATTTCGTGCTTCGCGCAAGATTGACTCAGGCTTAAAAGCCAAATTTGAATAACAATATAGCTCGACTTCGCTAGACTCTTGGTCGTTTCAAATATCTCTACAAAAGTTTGGTATCTGATAACATTGTTTTATTACAATGACATTGGCGAATTCAATTTGACCATAAGTAAGGTAAAAGGTGTATAATACTCATACTGAACCATTTCGAATTAGTGTAGTTGAAACCGCGCCAAATCGTTCACTAATTATTTACATGTTTTTAGTCAGACAATGCAAACAATAAATCTACGATCTAACTCTACTAACGGCAGCGTCAAACTTGTTTTTCCTACAAACCGAAAAATGAAATTGTTAAGGCGTTTACAAGACCCCTCTAAAAATGTGTACGGGAAGAAATTAATATTTTAATTGTAATTTTTTTTTATTACACGATGGGGGGATGTTGGGAGAATTGATAAAAAAACTTGAAAGTCGCGAGCCGTTCGTCAATTTACAACGGCCACTCGAAAACGGAGTCTAACTAACCAGTTGTTTTGAGAGGTGAACTTTTAACCCCTGTGGAAAAACATTCATCTCGGTTAGCTGAAAGGTAAATGACGTAGGATTCAAAACCAAAACAAGTGCGCTTTATGTTGCTATTTTTGGTTAGGGACCCACCTAAGTAATCGGAGCAACTCCAATATCACTTTCAGACTGATTCAAGAGCCGGGTATTGAATTAGATGCATTCATTTCATGGCTGAGATCTTTTTATATTTGACTGCCAGATGCTATAGTATAAGAACCAAAACGAAAACATTTGTGGCCTGCTTTATCACTGGGTTTAAAAAGTTTCAGTGTTCCAAAACACACTATAAAAAGAATTGATAGCCGATTATTTATTTTTTTTGACGTTACCTCCTTGGTTTATTTATTTGTTTATCTATTTTTGCAATCCATGCCTTCCAGTCAAAAATATGACAATAACACCCTTAAATATTTATACATAGATCAAAGACCCGAGGTCAGACTAGGAGTTTCTTTGCTGGTTGAGTAGTTACTTAAATCACGGGTTCTTAACGTTTGCTTGGGAAAGATGCTTGTGTTACTGGCTTCGTAGATGGTAAAATGGTGTTCATTTGGATTGTACTCTATAGCTTGGTCAGTTTGTCGATAGCACAGGATCAGGGTAAGGTCAAAACACGTAACGACAGGAAAAATTGCCTAAGGAGTAATGGAATAAAAGCGTGATAAATTTTAGATGGGCTGGTGTCACCTTGTTTAATTCAAACTGTTCTACTATTTCCAACCAAGAGAGACCATCTCTTAAAGTTATGTTACTATAGTTAGCCTAAAGTTTTGATTTTGCTGCTCTTAACGAAGATGTATAGAAGTTGCAGATATCTACCATGAATCAGTTGCTGTTCATTAGTAGGAAAATTGATTATAAGTTATGTGTATAAATCAAGGTTGTGTGCACAGCCACATTCGATTACATCTACAAGACACAAGAAGTTGAAATAGAATTGATAGAATGGCATCGATTTCTTGCAGACGTAGTTACATTAGTACATTCAATTCGATGATGATACTAGTATTTATGTTCAAATACATTACTTAGGACTATTCAAAGAAAAGGAGTCAGGATTTGTTTTGAAAAGTCAAAATTCAAGAACTTATACAAGCTATAGATTTCTGAAGTTTCTGATGCGAAGGAGGAGCATTTAGTCATTCTCCATTTCAAGAAGAACACTGAAAAAGGGAGGACATTTTCGCTACTTTGTAAACAACACTAGTTTTTGTGAAAGCTGCAAGGATATGGACAAGTTAAAGGCAAAAATTACGTAATTTTATGTCGGTAGTTCCTTCTGCTCTCCGAGAGTGCTGTTAATAATGGAAGACGATGCGCCCTTTACCCCCCTCCCTCTGTCAACCAATTCTCCGTTTTACGGCCACGTGTATTAAAAGCTGCAGCTACACTGATCAGAAGAAAGTCGAATCAGGCGTACAGTCTTGGGACCTCTAGCTTCGGGGTCCCGCACTAACTGACTGAGCTGAGTCTGTTCGTGACAGATAAAGGTTTTTGAAACTAAGTAAAATTGTGTTCCAATATACAACAACTTTTTTTGCAAAGTGTATGTCAAACAATGCGTCATGCAGAATCTCATGGTTACTTCAACATTTATAGGCTGTTTTCATCAGTACAAGCAGCTCTATACTAGTTCTAAGTAATTTTCAGTAAATAACAGAACCAGTATTTATTCACGCAGTACTTACAGAAATAAATCTTATGGCTGACTACGCCATTTAAACTTAGCATTATCCTATAAAGGAAAATGTCTGCATTGTAAAGGTAGATATTACATATTGTCACAAAAAAATGGGATTAAATGGAATTAAGGATACAGACAACCCCAAAGTATTTTCTCAAGCCATATTCGATCTTAAAAAGGTTTTAAAGTTTTTGCTTAGTGTCGTTGAACACTTTGCTTGGAATGCTTAGAAATCAGAACCTCCGAGATCTTGTAATGGAGAAAACTTCTCAATTTTGATGGCCCCAGTTTCTTTGTGTGCTAAATTGGAATTTAGTTTTGATGCCGCAATCACGACTAGAGGGAAAAGTGCGATTCCTCTTACCTATTTTTGAGGCTTCTTAAAGGGAAGATATCATTATTCCTTGAAGAAAAATGGAAATATGAAATGACAATTTCATTTCAACAAATCTTCACAATTATCACAATAAAACAATATTAATGAGCGTAGGTAATTTTTTTATGCAAACTGCATCTAATCGTTTATAGTTTTTGTTGTTTTTTCCTAGTTTTCATATCATATCTTTTTGAGATACTATATCATCAGTAAAGTTTTGTATAAATCAGCATTAGAAAACTGCAATTTAAAACTCAATAAAATCTATCTGTATCTATCTATGCACATAGTTCTCAAAAGGAAAGTATTCTTAGATGGTGAAAGACAACTTAGTGTAACAAAAACCATTGTGTGACGGTGGTTTAGGTAGAAGATATAGATTGCCCACTGAGTATCATCGAAAACTTTCCCTCTCAACAGCTTACGTGGTTAAAGTGGAGACAGCTAACTTTACTAGTGCCGGAACTAACGCTCGAGTCTTTGTGACTTTGGATGGTAGTGAAAAAACCTCTCCTAAGATTGAACTAGTTGGGAGGTACGTCAATTGCATTTCATTCCCTGTATTCCTGAGATCTTTCCCTCAGAGCTAACCTTTTGGTTTCATACGTGTTCCTTCTTGCAGTAAAGGAGATCCTTTCCAACCAGGAAAGACTGATTTCTTCACCATCTTTACACCAAGTGTCGGTGAACTTAGGAGCTTGATGTAAGTAGAAACGACCACTTGATTTAGTCCAACGATTGTTCATTTTGTAGAGTAAAGGTCAGGCAGGCAGCAACAGGACTAAAATAAAGCAAATAAATTTTAAGATTGAATGAATTTTCTTCTATCTGCTTCTTACTACCTCTATTACTGATTAAGTCACATTGTTAATGCAATTATTTTTTGTTATTGCAATTGTTGTCACCATCATCAATTTCATCATCATCACCATTACAACCACAACCAACCCCATCACCTCCACCATCATCACCTCTACCGTCATCATTGTCACCACCATCATGACTCCACCACCACCTTCAACATCTAGTACTATTACCAACACAATTACCATCATCATTGTCACCGTCAACGCTACCTTTGTTGCAATTACCATAGAAGTTGGCACAACCAAATTCGAGCCATGAATATTGACAATTGATTTGCGTAACTATTCTATAAGCCCTTATAAACTAGTGAAGGGTTTGGTTTGGCAATCGTAATCGGCAGAATATTGTTGTTCGTTTGTAGTTTGGAGCATGATGATTCCGGCGCTGGAGCATCGTGGTATGTGCACTTGGTAAGCTGAAGAAACCATCTGTTTATCATCTTGTTATCCATAAAAGTGTGAATGGGATTACCCTGATCACAATAATCAGCTAAAGTTTTGAATGACTCTCAGTTCTTGTTTCTAAAGCCTTTTTCTCTTTAAAAAGACAGCCAAGCAGTGATTAAGGTCATAGAAAATCTGTTGTTATTGCAATCATAGGCCCTTGCATTCGAAAGTCTTGAACTGAGTTTCGGTGCACACTCCCCTTAAGGGCTTTCGGTAAAATTTTTCATAACATTTTCGTACCCACCGCAACAAACACACGTTGAATACAAAAAAGACTCAGACATTGAAGAAATAGACAATGACAATAAGTCTGAGGACCTACTTAATATTAGCACTGGTTATGTTATGATAATGAACTATTTTCAGGTAGTTGTAAGCCAGGCGAAAAGTAGTTACCGTTGTTGTTTGTTTACAAATTGCTCTTTTGATGAATAGCAGTAATCGGTTAAATCCAATTTAAAACTTTTTTTTTTACAAAAAACAACATTCGAAAGAAATACAATGAAAAACAATACCTGGATCCAAAGCCAATCCTTTATCAAGCTAAATCTTAATGAAGAAACCAAAATTATCCAAAGTAAGTTATATAACGTTATCTCTTGAACAGCTTCTGCAATGGACTTGAAATTTGGCAACAACTTCATAGTCATCAAACGACATTCAATTATAGAAATTTTGATGTTGCCATAGCAACATGACGTCAAAGACGTCATATTTCTAAACTTTAAAATTTCTGGGTTTTTTTTTCTTTTTCTGTTGTAAAACATTTTCTACTCAAAAAAGCAGTTACAGTCATCAGCTGTGGTATTCGCTATATACGATGAAAAGGAGAAGACTATTTTATATTTTGGTGCCAAAAAACTTTTTTTTATTTCAAAACAAAAACAGGGCTTGGACCCAGAATGTTGCCATAGCAACAGCATAACAAACATCACAACATGTGTATGTGTTAGTGTATATTTGTGCAAAATTTCAGGATCATTGATCTGGCATTTCAAGAAATACGTGTTGTTTTAATTTTGTGATCTTTCCACTTTTCAAGTTTCTGACATGGTGTCGCAACCTACACACTTTGCATACTTGACAAACATTAATATCTCAGCAACCGAAAGACTTTTTCGAAAAACTTTCTAGTACCCTAAGTTCCAAGATTCTAAAATGTATACTTTTAAAGAGAAGTTGAATGACCTTGAAATTTCGTCTTTTTTCAGAATTTTTGCTTTGGTTAAACATAGAAGTTAACTGTATGCGAAAACTCTCCCCTCTTCCGCCAAGGAAAGCTTTCAAAAATACGATGGCAGAAGAACGGGATCTAAATATATGAAATGGTATTCTTTTAAAATTAGACTTTATCGATTCTTACCAACGTTATCTTAAAAGCCAATTCAGTTAGTATACCTAAATTTTGTAACTTACTCCACAGGTCACAATTTACCAGCGTAACAGACCCGATCACAAATGGATCTTCTTTGTTGACAATTGGCTTGCATCAGATGAAGGAGAAAGAAAGATCAAGACAAAACTCACACCAGGTTGTTTTTCAACTTATAATTGCGAATTTATCGTTTAGATTTTAATAACAAAATACAAAAACTTCAACTCACCATCAGAATCATAATGTTAGTCAAAAGTGTTATTTTTGTTTCTGCAGCTCCTTCGTCTTAATGTTGGGATTGGGGAGTTGAAAGAATCAATTAAATATCGAACACTTCTTTATAGAAGACTATTAGTAAGTGGTTCAATTTATGTTTGTTTCACGAAGGAGAGAAGGGGGGTTTAATCTTTAATACCGGTGACTATTCTTGAAGAGTATATGAGTAGTAAAACTTAAATGCTTTGAGGTTTTCTGTTTTACATAGAGATCTGACACTGACCAGTTGTTCGTTGAATTTGGAAAGCTATTGTTCATTTCTAACTCTTTTGACTTATGATTGGCCAAATATCTGACTATTGTTTGTCCCAACTTATCACTGGTAGAACCCTTTCCCGTGACGGAGCCGCCCACAGCAGGAACAGCCGTTGCTCGAGGTAGGCTGTTTTTTAAGCACAGTCATAAAGGATTTCATTTCAGTCTTCAGCTGTTTTTCTTAGAAGAACAAGAAATAAAATCTCTTTTACTGCAATTATAATTTTCCAAAACTGTTTCAACAGTTCCTAGAATTCGCCTATAACCGTCCTCCCCCAACCTACTATTATGAAAATTGATAAGAAATGCATAAAAGATTGCTGAACCCAAAATCTTGAAAAAAAACCCATGTTTTCATCTTGCTTACGATATTTTAATATGAACTATGCATGAACTATGTACATTTAAAAACGTACATAGCTCATGCAGGTGTGACGTATTGTGTTTGTTTGAATGTACATTAACCTTGTTATACCACTGATCCATTCTTGACTTCACCTGTTGCAAACTGTTTGACTAAACATAGTCGTAGATTTGTCTAATTTCCCGAGTTTGCCATTAGGCGTAAGAGGTTGCTCCTCGGTCGTATTTTGCACTCTGACAAGCTTGACTTTAGCAGGTATTCAACCTCATAGCGTGCATGTACATTTACTTATCACAGTTTTGTGTACTCAGCCACTTCGGAAAGCAACCTTTAAAAACACTGACTTAAATTGCCAGTGTATCGGTTTTTCTTTAAGTAGAAAAAGCATTGGCATCCTTCGAAGTCAGTATATATAGTTTATAAAAAAAGTTTTTGATTATTAAGTACTATCAACTTGTTTCAAAGACTATTTACACCTTTTTTGAAACATTTCTCAGGGGTCACGGTTGACTGCACAAGCGAGTTAATGACTGCCACCCTGGATCTTACAGAGTATCCTTATATGAACACGAGTGCTATGACACTTAGTGATACAAGCTGCAAACCCAAGTATGTAAACAACACGCATGCTATCATCGAGACACCGCTGGACGGCTGCGGCACTATCCACAACTCGAGTAAAAAGTTTCTTTACTACTACAACAAAATCATTGCACTTGGGAAAAAGCAGAAAAACTCATCTTTCCTTATAACCCGTAAACATCACGCCACCATAACCTTCAATTGTGCCTTCGACAGAAGTATCATTTTGTCTGTGGTTAGCTTCAGTCCTAGAAAGAAGCACGTTTACACTAAATCTGGTGAGCAGTTGTTGAAGATTAGCTTTACGGCTAAGCTTCTATTATCACCGAGTCACTGTAACAATAAACTTATGTCCAACGCTAGAAACAGAACTTTTGTTGTCATCACTATTATCAATATGTCATCATTTTAACTGTCCCATCATTGGTTATAATCACAACCAACTTGTTATCACCTTCATCATCGTCATTACCATGATCGTACGGCATCATTATCTATCATACAATTATCATCCATCTACATTATCATCAAACATTGTCATCGTTGTCATTTTCATTATCATTACCATCATAATCGTCACCACTTCCATCGTAAACACTATATATAGAAATCTAGCCACTATCAGTTCTGTAGCAAATGCTGTTTTCTGATTAGCTACCGCATTTGCTCTTAATTTCTATCTGCAATTGATGGAAAGACTCGGGATTAGCCCTCTGTCGGCTGATGGCGGTTTAGCATAGTTAATATGTACGGACTGGTTAGGAAAGGCAACAAACCTCAAAAGGGAAATACAAAGAATGTGCAAAGATGTTTTGTTTTATGTTGAACTAACCGTGGCCTAGCACATGTTTTGATTGACTAATTGTTGATTTGCTGTGTTTTGTGCAGCTCGAGACCAAAAAAACAAAAAAGATAGGCGAATAAAAACATACAACAATGGTTTTATAACGAGTCAGTATACATTAACTACGGTATTTTAAGTGTTACCCACATGTTTGCCACCTATACTGTTTTCCATGGTTGTTAGCATAACTATCGCCTTAATCTCTATCATCACTGCACCGTTGACCGCTGTACTTGCAACTGCCACAAGTACTACAGTTGATATTAGATTTCTAGAATTAAGTATTGTTATTATTTCCATTTATAATATAAAATGGAATCTCAGTAACGTTTGTTTTATTATTCTATTTCATAGCTAATTGGGGAAACTTCACCTTCGCCATGGATATGTACAAGAATAATGAATATAAAGAAGCTTATGACTCCTACCCAGTCCTCAAGTACCTTGGTCAACCCATGTACCTACAAGTGTCAGTAATCTCTAAAGACTCCAAACTTGTCCTGTTTCCTCAACGATGCCATGCAACTCCAACAAATGACGTCAATGACAAACCGTTTTACAACTTTATTGACAAAGGGTGCGATATATACGAGTTATAACTAGTTATTAAAACAATTTCACTAATTAACACACAGTTGTTTCCCGCTTGCATGAGGAGAATTAGAAGGGAGTAAAAGAAAGCGAGGTTGCACAATCCTTAGCTTTAATTCTAGGCAAATTTTGTAGCAAAGAAAAAAAACTTTGCAAAATTTGGGTTCCTCGGCTGCAGATTTGAATGATTTACAAACAAGAAAAACATGTTTGTGGTGGTTCAAAATTGTATTTTATTTTTGGAATTAATTAGCAAGTACCATTTCGTTTAGGGTTTGGCTCAAGGGGTCTAGGGAGAACAGAAACTAAGATTCGACGTCCCCTCCGAGCTCGAGGTCTGCCAACCGGGAACGACGAGGTTTAATGTCCTTATCCGAGAAGACAGCACCTTCTCTTGAGTTATTCTAAGACCCTATTGAGGCCCCGGCAGGGAAAATCGAATCCAACACAAAAAAATGGAACCTAAATCAACCGAACTTGCGTTTTAACGAAATAGGGAGATTTGCAACGAGTTAACAATTATAACTTATTATTAAGCCTTATTAGTACTTTGATGGCAGCAATCTTGAGCATCTAATTTTCGTATAGCTTCTTTTGTTGCTAAAAAAGAATAATACTCATTCATGTTACATAGTAAGTTTCGGTATGATGTTGTATGGTATCATATGTTGATTCTAAGCGTGGTATGGCAAAAGTCTGTTATATCAAAACAAAGATTGAAATATAAATCAAGGTTAAGATTGTCGTTATTTAGGCAACTGCAGCAAGTTCCCCCTTCCCTTTCCTTTATACCTTTAGGAGAAAAATATTGTTAACGAAACCCTTTTCTGTCATCAGCTGCTCCAAGGATAAAACACTAAAGTACAAGTATGACAGCCAGTCATCTAAGCAACAATTTAGTCTTGAAGCCTTCCGCTTTTTATTAAGCAACACAGATCGTGTTCATCTACACTGTGACGTCATTGTCTGTCGTAAATCTGACACTGAGTCAGTGTGTGCTAAAGGTTGTCAAGAGGGTTCCACACGCAGGCGCAGAACAGTGATTGAGGATGCACCAAGGGAACACTTGACTATCGGACCGGTATATCTGACACAACCACAGTTTGGTAAGAATCGTACGTCCCGTGGGTTTTTTTGTTGGAGTCAGTGGTTATTGTCACTATTGCAAATTGCAATAGCTGTTAATCTTAAGATTTACATCGAGATTATAGTGATCCAAATTAAACTGTTGATGCCGTTAGTCTCATCATATTGGAGTTTGTGTTGTTGCAGTTGATGTTTGTGTCAACAATACAATGGCTGATGATACAAATGTTTCTGCGTGATTGGAACTGAAAGTTGTTATTAGTGTGACTGTCAGTATAATGTTTTTGTTGGCATGGGCGTCAGCTTATAGTTTCTTTTCGTATTAGTGCCATGACTCAACTGCTGTTGGTATTAGTGTCGTGACGCAAATGCTGTTGGTGTTAGTTTCACGACGCAATAGCTGTTAACATATTAGTATCAAGACGCAGTTGCTAGTCGTTTTAGTTTAGCCAAGCTATTTTACATTAGGTTCTAATATATAACTGAACTGCTTCTTTCTCAGCTGCAGATGTGGACAAAAGTTCTCTCACTTTTACATCAACTGTTGTCATAGTTGGATGCTTGGTGTTCGTCGTCCTGGCAATAGGGCTTGCTATAACTAGAATAACATTGCAGGCGAGAAGACTCCGGCATAGGACTGTTTTACTTTTACAGGAAACGGACTAAGAGTAATAAATTGTTAGTAAACTAGATTTAGATATGTGAAGGAAATAAAATCAATTATAGGGTCTAAGCTTTTCGGAGGCACTGGAGCGAGCAGGATGACTTAAGATACACGATGCTTGACTGCATAACACGTTAATCTTCCAAGAGTTTCCAAAATGTTTCTTCCAAACTTGACGGTTAACCTTCTTACCAACAATATATTAACCATGAGAACTAGGCATTTAAGGATCGAGTGCGTCAGCAACAGCGTCAGCAACAGCAGTCGAAAGCAATTGCAAACTTGGCAGTCTTAAATCTTAACCACCTGATATTTTAGTGCTTAGACAATCTTCTCTTTACAAGGCAAATCAAACATCCTAGGTGAATTTCCTTCTCACTGTTCCTAGTACCCTCACTTAACTACTCCCGGGAGTTCTTAAGGATCCTTGAGAACTTCGTACGGGGCTAACAGGGTCACTTAACTACAGAATTTCTCCGAGCCGAATTTATCAAGCATCCCTGGGGGTGGTGCTTCGATCTCGCAGTTCCCAGTGTCTTTTAAGACATGTTTAAACATCTTCACTCTCGGGAGTACTCCCAAATCAATCGACCATACTCGAGGTACTTCGTTCTTGCATTTCTAAGTGTCCTAACTTGGTCAAGCTAAGGATTTTTCCCGGATCACCCAAACAGTAGCACATATATACTTATTTATGCAGTTCAACTGACACGGGAGTACACCAAGATGGAGTATACAGTACATGGTCTACACGCTTTTTGTTATAAGAACCAGTAAATTTGGCCGAGGCTCATTGTTCTTAATTTTTTTGGCGATTTGGCCTTAAATTGTTCTTATTTCTATATGTTTTTAAATCAAAGAAAAACTAAACCAAACAGGTGTTGCAATACATGTGTTACTGAAAAACGAATTCGCCGAGCTATTTTCCCCAAGACGATCTAGTCATTATGCTTGAAACTGCGAAGCATTTCTTATTCATTCTGTATTTATTTTATTCAGCCGAAGATCGAAGCTCAGCAAACTTTAAAAATCAATTAGCCATCGAGCCCGAGCCTCAGCTTGTTCTTAAATTGTTCTTAATTTTTCGCCAATCTGTGCCACGTTGTTCTTACAAAATTGTTCTTGTTCTTGCTGTGACACCTTAGTTAAAAGCTCATTCTTCAGACTATATTTTTGAAAACAGAATAGTCACAATATGATTGTTTTATTGTTTTTTGCTTGTAGATAGTTTTTGTTGAAATAGTTAATTAATTTTCTCATAGTTATACTTACTGTTTAAATATAATACAAAATATGCTTTTATTAGCAATAACTATGAAAAGAATTTTTTCATCAGGCTTGTTTTCACAATCGGTGAAGCAAGACGCTTGAATTGGTTCGACCGCAATAGTTACAAATGTTTCAACATTTTTGGAAGGCATTCATTACTCTATTTATTGTCATGTTAAATCTTTGTTATAAGAACGTATTT